>OMLM01008196.1:14606-40133 GCA_900302695.1 Helostoma temminkii
TTTTGCTGCTCCTTTAAATAGATTTTTTTCACCCCTCGTCTCCTGTTAACACATGGAAATTACTATTGTATGAAAGGCGCATTGTCATAAGCTAATTAGACGAGAGGGCTGATATCCTGCAGCCCCTCTGCTCAGCACTTCCCAGCCTGTAAATGTTTATGACCTGGGCCCAGATTGCATCTCAGTTTTGAAAGATTGGTCCCCCGTTGAGTCACAGCTTGATGGTAACTAACTCCCTATCTCTTCGTCTCAGATTCTTCAAGTTTTTACCTCTTCATCCTCAAAACTACGTTTATTGTTGATAAACATACAGACGTGTGTTAATTAATGAGAAGTTAAATAGAAAAGTTCCAGGGTTTTCTCACCTCTCAACTGTTTTACCTTCTCTCTAACTTGTGACTGCAGCTCTTCAGGCCTGTTATACGAACTCATCATAAGCTTCTTCACTGTTTGGCTGATTAGAAGTGAGAGTGACAAGTAGACACAGTGGGGTTCTCTTTATACAGTGATTCCTTTCCACCCATCACCCCTCTCCCCCCAAACACTCTATTGTTTATTGATGGAGGCACTTGTCATAGTCATGCAATAACAATAGACTGACTATTGCTGTGTTTATCCCTGCACAGGAACCACTGGCCAATTCTCCATTAAATTACAGCCATGTGTGGGCCACTGATCTCTCCCCTCACCCGCTAGCCCTACTGCACCCAGAGACACACACTAGCTCACACAGATCATGCACTCAGGTTTGAGCTGGATATTAAAAATCACCATAAACCAAGGTCTCAACAATTCATCGTATCGGCTTTGTTTCGTCACATCACCGCTTGTAAGGAAATATTAAAAAAATATTAAAAAACACACCAAACAAGCAGTGAGGGAATGTGACAAGAATTATAACCTAAATTCTAAGAATTCATGACAAAAGCAGAAGTTGTTTGTGGAATGCAGTGGCACATAATTTCCTCTAGCACCATCCCCCAAAGCTTTTCCAGTCAATGGTGTGAGACAAATAAGGAGCAGTCATCTTGTTATCTCTGAAGACACAGATGTAGTTTAAAGACATTTATACTTCCTGTTTCACCCAGGTGTTACAAACTTTTCTAGCTGAACTCTTAACACGTAAGTGGCCATGTTAAACATGATGATTCATCAGAGTTGGCTGCAGTCATGTTTTGCAGACATAGTCCTTCTATAGATGTGTTTTAAGGCAGATGAAATGCTCAGATTTGAAAGGTAAAATGTAGTTTCATATAGTTTTCCTGCAAAAATTACTATGTCTGGATCAACACACACTCTTCTCTCCACAATACGTGAATATGGAAATAGTTTTCACACACTACCCAAAAATGCATTTTTCACTGTAATGTCTATTCTCAGTGAAACGTGTACTGTGAATATTACACAAAGAAAATGAAACCTTAACAGCAGGTTCTCAGTCAAACATTTTAAGTTAATCTAATAATATTAAATCTTAAAACAAGCTTTCATCTGATGGAAATTAGTTATGTGGAAGCTGTTGATTTGATTTCAGATCTTAATTTTTTAAATATTTTGCTAATTATTCTCTATGTTTTTTTGTTATATTTGCTATAATGGTCAATTAATTAATTGATTGATTGATGAATTGAATGCTGTAAAATAGCTTTTTTCCCATTTCAAATTACATTTATGACACAGTAAAGACAGTAGGGGTTGAAATACTTTCATACTGTACACTATGTATACTGCACTGTATGCACCATGCATTATGACTCAAATGATTCAAAAGAACAACATTCAGAGTGGAAAAACAATATTGAACAAACCAATACCTTTCACCTCAATGCCCCCAGTCTCTATTCTAGGCTGATGTTACCAAACAAAAGAACTAAATACATGTGTTCATGAAAAGCAGGACATTTGAAAGAGTGTTTGCAGATCAATAATGAAAACAGTCTGACACCATAGTAATTGCCACGAGCCTCCATACTTGCATTTGCTAGATAAAGCCACATTTAGATGACACTGCAATCTCTGAAAACAAAAGGTAAATGTTTGTATATTCTCACAATAGCGTTCTCATAGAAAATGGAAGGCGAGTTGATTGTATACTAGCAAAGCTGATGTTGTGATCTGACAAATATGTATGGAAAAAAACTACAGGCCCTAAAAGGTCACCTACACTGTTTTCATTTGTGCTTGCCTGTCCTAAGCATTTGTTACCCTTTCCTTGTGGATTAAGTGTTGCATTAAAAAAAAATATTCCGTTTGTCCTTTATGTGAGTTTAATGGTGTTATTTATGACTACAAGGGAGGAAATGTTTAAAGTGGGGCACCTGAAGAAAATGAACAGTCATAAAACAGGATCTGGCAAATACAGTCAGAAGAAACCCTGATGTCAGAGAGTTCAAAAACTAGTCAACCATTAAAAGCCTATTTGTTGCTGTGTTTTCAGGTTCTTACATAGATAAATAAAACTTTTGTTTCTCCAGCAGAGAGTTAATTATTTGCAATTTAACACGTCAAGTGTGTGATTCAGTACATGGAGCACACAATTACACTGAAATGTCATCACGAGTGTGGAAAGGTCACCACAAGTTATAGTATTTCCTGGTAAGTTTTGCACAAGTAGTTGATCATAAACTATTTGAATTGGAATATTTGTCATTTTAGAAGGTTTTGTAACTATTTAACAAATGTTTGACACATTAAGTCACCACTGGAGACCTGTGATGTCAAGAACTCATGTAAGAACATCATGAAGATCAAATCAAGCAGAAGCATGGGAGGATATACAGGATACGTGACCCTGGGCACCAGGTAAAAAGCCCCCCAACCCATTTATAAAGGATCGCCAGACAGAAAGAAATCACTTCAAAGGCTGTTCTCATTGAGATTGATCATCTCTTTGTGGTCTGGTTGTGTTTACTATTGATCATTGATCATCTCCAAAATTACTCCAAGAGCACGACAAAGACTCAGAGTCCAGAACTACATTCAAGAACTGCAGGCCTCACTTGCCTCAGTTTAGCTCAGTGTTCATGATTCAACAATTAGAAATAGACTGGTCAAAAATGGCATCCATGGGAGAGTTCCAAGGTGAAAGCCACTGCTGACCAAAAAGAACACAAAGGCTCATCTCACATTTGCCAAACATCTTGATTAATCAGTGACTTTTGGGCAAATATTCTGTGGGCTGATGAGACAAAGGTTTCTGGAAGGTGTGCGTCCTCTTACATCATACAGCATTTCATATACAAACATGGTGATGGCAGTGTGATGGTCTGGGGCTGCCTTGCAGCTTCAGGACCTCGACGACTTGCCATAATTGATAGAACCATGAATTCGGCTCTACTAGAAAATCCCAAAGGAGAATGTCCGACCATCTGTTAGTGACCTCAAGCTCAAGCGCACTAGGGTTATGTAGCAGGACAAGGATCAATGAATGACAAACCTGCAAATCCAACTCTGAATGTCTCAAAAAAGTTTTTTCAATGTTCAGGCTTAAATCTGGTTGAGATGCTGTGACATAAACAGGCCGTTCGTGTTCAAAAACCCTCCTGCGTAGCTGAATTAAAACAATTCTGCAAGGAAGAGTGGGCCAAAATTCCTCCACAGCGATGTGAAAGACTCATTGTCATTGTCAGGTCGGGTTTTTTCTTTTTCCTGCCTTTTTCACAGGCAGGTTTGTACAGCTTTTTCCCTTAATAAATAAAATAAAACTTTATAATTAGCATTTTCAATTTACTCGGGTTATCTTTGTGTAATATTGAATATTAGTTTGATGATCTGAATCATTTAAGTGTGACAATAGGACATATACACTAACAGCACTGTACATTGTTTTCTGGCCTCTGTGCATTTGTTTAAATTCTGATCAATTTGAAGTTATAAAATTTGCTTTTCTTTCAAAAACATTTTTACTTAAAAGTGTCCAAGCCTTTGATTGGTACAGTAGTCATTTGGCAGATGTTTTTAATCAATGTGACTTACAAATTATACTTCGATAGTAAGCAATTATGGACTGTTTTGCTTAAAACAGTTTTGCTTATGTGACCATCTTTCCTCAGGATTTGAAATCCTAGTTATATCTGCCTACGTGACTGCTTCATAGAAATTTAGACAGTTATCACACTGATGTGAAACAGCTCATGCTTGCCCAAGTTGCCTTTCATGTTTTACTGAGCCCTAAAAACAACACATGTCCAATTCAGAAAGCCTCAGCAAGTGTTGGGCTGTTGTTTGTTTGTCTACTGCAAGGTCATTGTAAAGCAGACGGCAAATGACACATCTGTCTTTGCTCATTGTAACATTCTCTTGTGGACACTCCAGAGATTTAGGAAAAAAAGGTTTGGATGGAGAAAATACCCAGAGAATGGTAAGTGCCCCAAGGCTGTTTTCAGAGCGCCTTGTTGCCCATTTATGAGGTCTTTCATGTGTGACCATAGATTCACTATTGTCAGAGCCATGGTTTTATGCTTGCTTTCTGTTCTCACTGCAACATGTCACTTTAACATTTGTTTCTCTTTACTCAGAAACAACACAGAGCAGCACCCACTGATCACACTGGACCTCAGCAGCTTCAATAAACTCTAACAAAAGGCAGAGAAAAGCCAAGGATCCATCTGTCTATATGTTAAATATAGGTTTTCACAGAACAAGCGCTCATCAACAAGATGGATTTCTATTCTGTTGCATAACCACCTTATCCACAGAGTGATGACAGTGAAAACTGATTTGATTATTTTTCATTTCATGTTGCAATGTTTTTAATGTTATTCCAGTTTTACTGCATGAGCTTTATTATTGATTTTCCAAAAGAGATGGATCATATAGTTGCAGTCTGGTTCCAACAACTGCAGTTTTATGACTGCGCACAGTTTGAGTTGTTTAGCTTGAAACGTAGAAGAAACAGCGTATTCAAGCATACTTTCTTATTGGGGCCATAAAGCGTCTAGACAGCACTCCCCTCTCTTTTCACCTTCAGCCTGGCCCTTAAAGAGCATTTGTTTATCTGAATATACTGGCTTGCCTTTGTCTCACACTTATCAGCTGTGGCATTATATAACTGAGGTGTTTCAGACTAAAACTAAATGATGAAAACACCAAGATCATGGATGCTGTGCTTACTTAAACTTTGCATGCTACAAATGTGAAATTACCTGATGACAATTTTCACTCTCAGCTATGAATTCCTTTTTCGTGCATGCAGTCAATTTTCCATTTAACACGCCATGAAAGAAACAATCCAATCAAACCCTCACATTTAAAAACAAAACACACAACCAGCCAATATTCATGTGTTTACTTGATACATGACTTAAACAGTAGAATAAAACAGGATTATCAATCACTGGCCCACCAACAAATCCATCAGTAGCTTCCCAATGTTGTTTGCTTTTGTTTTGTCTTTAGTTAGATTTTTCCATACCAGAATGGCTTCCAAATGTGTATACAATCATTTATCATTTGTTTCCATTCACTTTTTAAGTTTTAGTGCCTGTAAAGCACTTTGATGTAGCTGTTGCGCCACGTCAGAGAAAACTAATTGTGTCTGCTTCATTGTGAAAGGAGAGCTTTCTGTGTGTCTAATTTGGCTCCACGGACACTTTAATCCCCGTACAAACTCTGCTTTGTGCCCAGACGTGTGATGTCTCTTTCACTTCCATGTTTAATGTTCGAAAGCCAGTCGGACTTTTAGACATACCATTAATATTTTTTTGTTCTGTGTTATTGTGTGCGTAATGTATACCAATTAAAACATTAAAATATGGTTTTACTGTTTTGGTGGACAGGGATCAGCACAGGCACACTGCAGCTATGTGGCCTCACATGCAGCAAGCTGCGACGCACCGTGTGTTCTGACAGCTGTCAATCATAGCCAGCATACGATTTTTGCTACTCTATCAAAAAAACCAGACTTTTCCCACGCTTGAATGATCCCAAGTGACCCCTGAGTGCACACCAGGATTTGATCTCAGCTTGGCATGTCCTTGGTATGTCAACAATCCAAAAATAAATTCCCGTCTGTATAATGTAAGAGAATGTCAAGCGTAAACGTTGAATTCAGTCAGATTATATGTCCTTCATAACTACAGTATTTTTACTGTAGGAACATTTTGATGCAGCTGTGGAGGTTAAACACAGCGACACAGACCCTGCTGAGTTCAACTTTTAAAATGACAGTCAGTATGTGATTTTGCTGTTAACTGGAGCTCGGTTACTGAATGGCTAATAATCCATTCAGTTGTTCTATTGCACCTGTCTAAACCACTGTTTTGATTATACAGTTCACCATAAACACGCAGGGGAATGATCACCGTGCACTGCTCTTTTTTCCCAGGCCTCCTGTAAATTCTGAACTTCCTGGAATGTTTGTTTGGTACACCAGCTATGGCCATAGGGGGAATTTTAATGTGACGCAGAGTTGACCATATAATTGCAGTCTCTTTATATTTTCCAAGGCAACTCTTGACAACACTTACATTTACATTAATCTACAACCATTTGATGAATCGAGGTGATGTTTGTCATATTTTGTGACGTAACAGTAAAGTTTGGGACATATAGGGATCACTAGATGTGACAAATTCATCCTCATGGCTGTTGGAAATGGAAGCACCTGCAGAATTATTTTGTCGACTAAACTATAAAAGATTAGAACTGTTTGTATTGCTTGTGCTGTACATTCACAATAGTGTGTGTAATACTAGAGACTATATTCAATACGGTACAGTGAATGTGAACTCATGTGCATTAAAACTTACCTTAAGCAATATGTTCACTATCATTTCCTGTAGTTGTTAAAATGTCCAACATCATAAATACATTGAGCCTAAACAAAACATATTCAAATATAGTTATGTGTGTGCACTCCTGATTGCATTTTGAATTTACATGAACATTTGCACCCTTGCTGCTAATAAAAGGTGACCCCTTATGATATTCATAAGCAAGCAGCGTTGAGGAAATTAATTTAATTTTATAACATTTTAAATAAAATCCTTAAAAAAAACACTGTAAACAATGTTAATATCGTAAATGACTATTGTAGTTGGAAACAGGAACAGTTTTTTAAAGGAATATTTCTATAAACATACATACATCAGCAAAAATTAGTACTGTCTTTGCCAATATGGGTTTATTAATTAAACAGAGAAAGTATCTTTTTTTTTCCTTCAGCAATGATGGTAACACGGATCTGTTCATGAAAAATATAATATTTCCTATGAGCGTCCAAACTTTTACCTGGTAGTGTGTATGTGTGTACATATGCATCACCACAACGTGACGTCCTTCACATAGAACTGCACTGTATTATCCTACCAGACCATGACAAATATATGATCACCATACAGCAGTGATGTTGTAGGAAAAAATAAAATATGATGTATTTCCTGGAAGTAATGGGCACAGCGCATACACGAGTCCCCACAGAAACATCCACAGGGATTTATCTGATGAAACAAATGTCTGCCCATACGTCGTATATTTATAATATTCCAGCGTTGTAAGTTAAAGTCAAGTCAATGGGACAATAATGTTTGGCTTATCTTTTGTGTATCTGTGGGTGATAGTATTTAGTCATGAACGCGGAACACAGAGATGAGTTTGTTGCTATTGAGCCTGCCTCCATCCTGCGGTCCACTAGCATGGCTCCTCCCGCCCCTCTCCTGGCACTGCGCTCATCAATAGGGAGCGCATTTGAATAATGTGTGAGCACTTGGACTGGAGCCAATCAGCTGTCAGGGGACCGTGATAAATCGCAATGCATTATTGATAATAATAATTACGTTGACATGCGCATTTCCACTTGAGGGGGGGCTAATTTTCCCCAAGCTGAAGAATTTGTTGAAGAAGGGGAAGGGAAATTGTTAGGAACTCTTTGCTCCTGATGGTTGCACCATGTCGAGGCGCAAGCAAGCCAAACCGCAGCACATCAACTCTGACGAGCCCGGTTCGTTAGAAAACGGTGAGTTTGTACACAAGATGTGAGAGTTTGGTTACGAAAAGTAATATGAATGTGTATCCTCGTCGCGCAATGTTTGAAACTGTCGGCATTTTTTTGTTTCAAAGATGGAGGGGGGTCAGACTTTTACATTGTTTCTGACGCACTTTGACCTGTTGCTGTCCCTTTGAGTTGACCAGGAGGAAAAACTCAAGCGACACGGTCACAAATTATTTTAAACACCACACAGGTGTTCGGCGAGGCTCGGTTTTTGCTTTTTGTGTCAAATCATAAAACGTCCGACATGAGTCACATTTAATAAGTTTTGATATAGTTAACAAATTTCATCCTGAACACACTCGTTGTAAGACTTTGGCGTAGTTACGTCGTAGCTTAAACTAGAGGCGGTGAAACTCTTTGAACTTTTTTGGGTTTGTTACTACCTGTTGGTTTTTATACATTGTAAACATATTTAGGAAGTTGTGTGGCAAAGGGCTGTCTAACCTATTCAGGGTTACTTTTAATATGTATTTTGACACTATTTCATTCGTATATTCTAACTAGTCTAGCTAGTCATGATGCGACACTTTTACATGGTGCTAAAATATCAGTGCGCACGTTTTGCTTTTAAGTTTAAATGGTCTCGTTATAAATCGTGATATTAATGATACGTATTCGCGTAGTTTTTTCTCTCTGTTGTAAGAACGTCTGTTTTGTTTTTTTTGTAAATTGTAATATTACTATAGAAGTGGCATTCGTCTTCAAAAATGAAGTTTCAAACAAAGGTGCTCAAAAAAGCTGCATGAAATGTGACTCTTGTGTAAGCTGACCTAAAGGCAATAAATCCCCCACTTTAATGCATGACTGTTTCCTTTCGTACATATGTGTAGAGAGGTGGGGGGATGGAGAAGTGGCCTTTTTTAAGTGGAGTCTGGGTGGGGGTGCTTTTTGGTGTATCGCCATATGCAAGCTTCCAGCGCCTCACATTTTTATCATCATTAGAAAACTCTGATGATGCATTGTATTTTGATGTTTTTGTATGCGTTTTTTTTTTATCACTGACGCATATTCATGGAGAGACTAATATTTGTCACACAGGAATTGTACGTTTAGACTGACCTCGTGTCATGTACCCTACTATAGGTGATTTCATGCAGTTAATGCGCCGTCAAGTGGTACACAAGAGCGTTACCTCACATTTACTTCCTTATGAACAAGTTGTGGTTTCATAATAATTCAGTTAATTATGAAAAAGTGCATAGTCTTGAATGGCGTTTTGCGTGAACTGTGCCTGTGCAAATACACTTGAGGTGTTGTACAGTAGGCCTAGGCTGTAGTACAAATGTGGGTGGCTGAGCTGTGCTTACTGTTTCCTAATGGATTAGAATGTAATGCAGTTAGCAACTTTTTGTGACACTTCTTTAATGCCTCCTGGTGAGCAATTAACTCCCAGTAGTTTCCATGGGCAAATGCAAACAGGTGGTCTACCCCCTCACTCTGGGGCATTAGCATTTAACAATACACATAGTGGTGAAATGGCCTCTTGGTTTGCAGATACATTTAAATGCACACTTGTAACACTTAATCAGGCTTTCACTGGCTGTGAAAATGTTTGGTGGTAATCAAAACTGGACTGGACTGCTTTCCCTTTTCTTCTTGTTGGGTATTTGTTTGCACAGTAAACCCAGTCATATACTTTTTTTGTCTCTAGTTTCCACCAACTGGACATCACATTCAAAAGTTCAAAGATAATGCTGCTTATAGTTAAAAAAAAAAAAAAAAAATCAACTTGGCATCAGTGTGGGATTTGTCATACTTTATTGCCACTCCACACTCATGAAATTGATCTGATTCTTTTTTTTTTTTTTAATGTTTTAAGTAGTTGCATGGAATATTTAAAGAAACACAGTAATTCACTACCCAATGTGTCTTTGTTTTACTGGACACTGTTCTAGGTAATGTCAAAGGTAGATTGTTGCCCTCTACTGGTGTTCTGGACAACAGACAAATTCAAGGTGCTCACCAGCTCAAGGCAGTGGCTTACCACTGATAACACACAAAAAAAGCCTCACAAATATTTTGGAGGGTTGGTGTACTACTTCTATTTAGTTCTACCTATTTACATAATTTCACCAATATTTATACTCTACCAATATTCCAATTAAATAGCAAGTCTGTGTATCATTCTGCTTTTTCCTGAATGTGTTACCACGGTGTGAAAATGCACTTATTGAAATCCTGTATTTATTTATTTATTTTTTCTTCTTAAGGGATTCTTCGAGATGATCAAGCTGACGCTACTGGCAGTGAAGCAAAGCGGTTCAGAGTGGACGAGACCAGGGTCTGCAACAAGTGTTGTGCTGAGTTCTTTGATGAAGCAGAATTTCTTGAGCATGAGAGGAATTGCACTAAAAGTCAGCAAGTGGTCATCATGAAAGATGGAGATGGCAATGAGGTGCCTGAGGAATACTCACAAGGGTCCCCTGATGGCCTTACTAGCGACCATGATGATGGTCAATCCAGCAGTCATTCTCTGTCAAATGGTCATACAGACCATTTTGAAAGAACAGAGGAAGACTCCAGCATAAATGCAGATGATTCAGGACAACAGGATCAGGCAGAGATGTCTGCCAGCCCTGAGATGGCTTTCCACCCCTCCCCCAAAATGCAAGATTCTAATGTCACTCTTGAAACCATGGCTGACACTAAAGTAGCTGTTGCACAAAATTCTTCACACAGTGTACCTGTTGCCTTGCCCCAGGATGCTCTGCAGGCCTTGCCGATGATCTTGGAACAGTTGGTGTGTCTCCAGCAACAGCAGCTACAACAAATTCAGCTCACAGAACAAATCAGAATCCAAGTAGCCATGATGAGTCCACAAGGTCTTCAGTCATCAGTAGGGGCAGCAATGGACCCTCTGAAAGCCCTTGGTGCACATCTCTCTCAACAACTGTCTGCTGCTGCAGCTTTGATAGGAAAAAGGACTGGCAGTCAGAGTCTTTCAGTGGAGACAATGAAGCAAGGTAAACTTCCTCTGCCCACTGGCATCCCAACCTCTCTACCTGGGGGACTGGGTTCCATCAATTCTAAAACTGACATGTTAAAGGGCATTCCAGATCTGACCAGTCGTTTACCAGCAGTTCTACCCCAGTCACCAGGTGTCATGGGTTTCCCCAGCACCTTCAGTGGTATCCAAGCAGGGATCGAGTCTTCCAAAAAAGTGAAGACAAAGATGCTGAACCTCCCACCAGAATCAAAAAATGGTGACTCGCTATACAAACACAAGTGCAAGTACTGTGGGAAGACCTTTGGCAATGACAGTGCTCTTCAGATTCACTTGCGTTCTCACACCGGTGAGAGGCCCTTCAAATGTAACATCTGTGGGAACCGCTTCACAACCAAAGGAAACCTGAAAGTGCATTTCCAGCGGCATAAAGACAAATATCCTAACATCACAATGAACCCTCATCCTGTGCCAGAGCACCTTGACAATATCCCTACCAGTAGTGGAATTCCCTTTGGCATGTCTGTCCCCATGGAAGAGTCAAACATGACTGAAATTAAACCAATGTTAGGTCATCCTGCCACTGGTTTCCACCCATCACCTATACCAGCATTCAAGACAACATATGATGGCTTTGGAGGGGACCCGTTTTCTCAGAGACCCTCCCCATCAACAAGTGATGGATCCCCAACTGTTTCCTCTGCGTTTGGCCAAGAGACAGGACTGGACCAGAATCAAAAGGATGCTAAAGAACTGCTTGGAGTGCTTCATCATATGAATGGTAGCAGTGTTCCAGGAGAAACGAGCTCTGGAACAGCAAAACTTCAGCAAATGGTGGATGGCTTGGAAAAGAAGACCAATGACCCAAATGAGTGCGTGATCTGCCATAGGGTGCTCAGTTGCCAAAGCTCACTCAAGATGCATTACCGCACACACACTGGTGAGAGGCCCTACAAGTGCAAAATCTGTGGTCGTGCATTTTCCACCAAAGGTAACCTCAAGGCCCATTATGGAGTGCACAGAGCGAACACTCCTCTTAAAATGCAGCACTCATGCCCCATCTGCCAGAAGAAGTTTACAAACGCAGTGGTTCTGCAGCAGCATATCCGAATGCATATGGGTGGGCAGATCCCCAACACACCAATGCCAGAAAACCAGTTTGAAGCAGCAGAAACAGCGGAGCAATCTCTACCAGAGGAGAAGTCTCTCGATACCAATGGCTTTGACGCAAGCATGGAGGATCATGAGCCAGAGCTAAACTCTGAAAAGCCAAACGACAGCCCAGATTCCCTACCATCTGGCTCTGAAGAACAATTGCAGAAGCACGCTGCCCCGGCCGTGTTTTCCAGCCTAGATGTTTTGAAGAATCTCACCTCTGCTCTTGCATTAAAACGACAGAGCAGCACCACTTCAGAGAGTGAGGGAACATCCAAAGAATCCCCGTCGGCGCCTAGAGAGCAGGAATATCAGAATGGCCGTAGTCCTGCCATTTCTGACTCTGCAATGTCATTACAGTCGTCATCATCACCACTAAACAACATTGGTAGCAAGTCTCCCGAGGTGCCCATTGATGAGTTTGCCCACAATGGGTCAAAAGCAGAGTCTGACAGTGGTGCTCAAGATGGCACAGAGTCAAGTGGAGCTCTTGACCTCACATCTTCCAGCAGCTTCACCCCCAAGGCGATCAAAGAAGAACCTGGAGTGCCATTCACAAATGGAGATTACAGTGAGTTAATTAATTGACATGTATTTATTTTAAAGGTTATTATGTTGAGTGTTTAAGGTGTAATATTCCACCTTTTATCAACAGTTCCCAGCAACATGCCTTTCATGAGGGTACCATCAAGTCTGGCCAGTCTAGAGATGAAGATTCCTCCTGAAAATCCTCTGGGCCCTCATGGTTTGTTCAGCTCCCATATGCCACAGGGAACAGCTCTGCCCTCCTCCATCTCTGCTGCACCACGACGTTCATCCAAACAGCACGTGTGCAATGTGTGTGGCAAGAACTTCTCATCTGCCAGTGCTTTGCAGATTCACGAGCGCACACATACAGGGGAGAAGCCGTTTGCCTGCAACATCTGTGGCAGGGCTTTCACCACCAAGGGAAATCTAAAGGTAAGTCTGTGGCAACTTTTTCCTTACTGATAGGTTGGCAATTTTGAGTAGCTGTTTATGTCCAACACTTGATTATAATGAAATGCATGTCTTGTATTCTTAGGTGCACATTGGCACTCACATGTGGAACAACTCATCTCGGCGAGGCCAGCGCCTGTCTCTGGATAATCCCATGGCACTGATGGCAATGAGCTCTGAGGCGAAGATGTTGCCAGAAATTATGCAGTCCCCCAAAGAACTTGCTGCTCCACCAATGAACTTTGACCCATCTCTGTGGAACCAGTACGCAGCTGCCTTTAGTGGAGGCCTCACCATGAAGACCAATGAAATTTCTGTCATCCAGGGCGGTGGCATCCCACTCCCTGGGAGCCCTGCTAGTGGTCCTCTGATCGGATCCACCGGTGGACTCATGAAGATAGATGGCTCCCAATCCGGCTTGCCTGCCACCTTGGCAGAAATCGAGAAGAACGGCTCTGACAGTGTGCCAAAATCACAGTTCCCACATTTCATGGAGGAGGGTAAAATTGCAGTTAATTAGGCGATTTAGTCAAAGTGTTTTGAAGGTTCCCTTCTTGAACGAGATACAATCAATATTCAAACAAAAACGTATTCTACATAGATTGGTTGTGTTTTTCACAGTAACTATCTCCCCTCATCTGAATGATTCTCAAGTGTTATTTTTAGTTGGAACTTGATATAACTACTGTAGCTGTGTTTTTATTTGATATAAATATATATGCGGGTATTTTTTTGTTTGCTGTCTATCCAGAAGTTTGAATGTATAACTTACTTGAAACTGCTTTAATTCAGATACTTTTGAAGGATTTTGACTTTAATAGGCAAAGTTTCAGGGCATGACCTTTTTAAGGACACACTGTCTCAGTGTTCTGAAGTAATGGTCGAGTTAAGCGTGTGTCAGACTACTTTCCCTCCTACTGTGTGCCGCAGGTTTTATGACATTGTACATCTTTGTAGTGGTTAATGTCGTTAGAATTTCTCATTTTGATCTGTCAGACTATCCATTCTATTAAACACGTCTATTAAATTAAGGTGCAACATTTCAGTCATCAGTTTTGGGTATCGTCTTTGTTGCATCGGTGCTAAGATACAGTAACCATTTTGCGAAGTGCCTAATATAAACTGTACATGTTGCTGTTATCTTTTCCAGCACCACTAGGTTATGAAGGCCCTGTTTGAGTGCTAAATTAAGTGTTGTACAGTGCATTTCATATTTTCATCAGTTTACAGAACTTTTGTTTTTTGATCCAATTATCTTTCTTGTAAATCTACAGAATCTAATTTAGTTGGCTGAGCTCTGAGGGCTTTTCTGTGCTTTTTGTTCTCATGCCTGCACTTTATTTCTGGTTTTAGTTACATTTACATTTTATAGTTGCATTTCAACTTCACTGCTTTTATTGTAATGGCTTAGTAGGCAAAGGGCAAATCATTTTGTCAGCTTTTCCTTACTGTCAAACTTACTGTCAGCTTTTTTTCCTAGGTTATCTTTTCTGCTTGTAACATTAATTTATTGACTACACAAGTGCTTGAGTTTAGGGGGTATGTTTCTACCTCGTTTAGATTTTAGTTGTCCTCCACATCCCCTACTCTCAGTGCAGTGCTCTGTACATTTTCCCCAATTCACTTGCATGCGATTCAGATTTTTATTTTTATTTTTTCCTTCAACCTGCTGAGTTGAACAGTAATGAATGTATCACTGGACACTTTACACAACTCAGAATGGTCCGAGTACTTTGTAGGCCCCTGCTGTACATTCCTTATCGATATGCATTTGCCAAGTTGTGCCTTTTCTTGAGCGAACATGTCAAACTTGCTTTCAGGTTGTCTCTACAATTCAAGTAATGTTGAGCCAATTTTGGCCTGTTTACAGTGTAAATGTCTTTTTGTTGTTTTCAAATGTTTCCTTCACCTAAATGTTCTGATTTTGAAAAAATAAAATCAAGGTGACTTTTTCAACACTCTTCCTGTCATCACTTAACTTCAGAGCACATTACCCAAATCATTGAGCTCATATTCTTGCACAGACTGACCAGTGTTGCTATAGCTACTCGGAGGTACCCTATCTCTTCTAATTTCTATACTGCCACAGGCCACTTTGAATGTACACTAAATCCCTTATTTACATTAATTCACCTTCAGACGACTCAAGTGAAATATTTTCTGTTCTTCATGACCCACCAGTAACCATTAATCCTTTGCCATTTTGCATCAACGAAAAGTTATTTGCATCTACAACTGAAGCGTGCTCCTGATCATGTGTCCATGATCCGTTGTAGGCCAACAATACAGCGTCCTTAGTTTTTAATTGCACAAATTTCACAATGTGTTGCCTTAATTTAATGGTACATTTTGATTAAATTCCGTCACAGACAACATAGATGTAACACACATATTGGTATCTTAAAACCCAGGCATACTAATGCAAAAATTATAAAATAAAACCACGGTTTCATGCAAGGTGCAAAAAGTATTGCACGAGAAACACCAGGCGATATGTATATGTAACTTTCATAATTGTGGTTCTCACTAACCATGATAACCATAGAGAGTGCTATGCCTCAGCTACCTAATAGACTTAGGTCAGAATTGAGGCATGCAAATTTAATTATTGTGGGCACTACACATTATACAAATGTTTTTTTTTGGTTATTGTTGCTACAGTAGTGTCCTCTTTACATTTCCTTTTTGAATGTATTTTCACATAATCTACTATGGTGTTCTCCAATAAGTTGAAACCCCTGTAAATACCTGATTCCTGGATCACTGGACTGCAATATATCAAAAAGGTCTGTCTCAGTTGGTTACATGGCTACATGTGTCGTGACCTTGGATGAGTCAATTTCTGAGTTTTGGTTACTTCAAGTTTTGACTTCAACACATTCCAGAAAGAAATATTGTACTTATGTATACGTATTCCACTACATTTATTTAAAAGAACAGTTACTTGTATAGAGTAACTTACTTTTATGGAATCTGAATCTGAATCTGATTAATAATACAAAAAAGTCATTATAAGTTTTGGGGTTTTTTTGTTTGTTTTCTTTGTTGATCCCTGAATTTTGTGGAACCTGAAACAGCATTGTTAAAATAAATAAGTACAAAAAGTACATGTATACTATTAGTGTACGAGCGGTACACTTGTATCTTGCTTTTTATTTGATTAAAGGACATTTTTAATAGCGATTAAATGTTTAGATTTTCCATACAGTCTATACAGACTTGTCAGTATTGATGCACTTGTACTTTTATGGCCAAATGCCTTAAATAGATTGAACCTGTCCTGGTACTTTACTCTAGATTAGATTTAGACTCTGACTTGGACGTGGACTTGACTCAGACTCAGCTAGCCTGGACTTGGACCTGATTTGGACTCGGCAAAGTGGACTTGACCACAGCCCCGGTGCAAGTATACATACCAGTATACTTAAATAAAGGTATCTGCTACTACAGGGCAAACATACTTTGACTTTTCTGAACACTTGTCAGCATAAAGCAACTAAACTTAAATATAATTGTGTGTAGTATATCTCTGATATATAAAAGTTTAATAGAAAGTATACAGTTTTTTTTTAGTTTGAAGGAATTATACTAGTGTTTTCTTCAGTACATGACTTGAGTTTCTATTACTGGTTTTGAGGATCGAATTCTTTAACCCATGTTTAACATAACAATAATTTTGCACGGAGGTTAGGATGAAATAAAGTCTTATGGTTATATTTTTCTATTTTTGTATTACATTATATTCACCAGATTCCATATTGCTATAGCCTATTGGAATATGCTCATAAAGAATACTTTTCAGAGGAACTATTGGTCAAAATATCATATTATGAAATTAGTCAGTTATGTCTGTGCTGTGTATCTGTGGCAGCAGCAGGAGCAGCAGCCTGCTCACCGTTGAACCGTCCTGAGTGACTGACAGCTGGCTAAGCCTCCGCCCAGAATCGCTACAGCCCGGCTGACAGCCTACAGCTTCCACCCGCTACCAGGGGCTGCAGGAATGACCGACAATATCCCCCTACAGCCCGTGAGACGACCGAAGAGAAACGACAGTAAACACAGAAATGGGTAAGGTGGTCAGACAGCAAAGAAATATTAACGCGAAGCCATTTGTTCACGTTAGCGCTTTTAGCTGGTGTCAGTGTAGCCGCTGAACTGTTTACAGCAGCGCGTCGACATTGTCTGAAGAACTAGCTAAGCGGTGGCGGGTTTCAGAGGGAAATAAATGCTTGAAGGGGGACAACCATTACCACATATATTGGCTTTAATTTAAACAAATAGCTGCCATTCATTGACGCTTTAAAACAGCTAGCTAGAGCTCCAGGAGATATCCTTGTTCCGGGGTGCAGTTGTAGCAAGTGCATTAACGCCCATGTCAATATTTGCTCGGGTGATTGACGCTCAGTCTGTTAGACAGAAGAAGCTACGCAGAAATGTGGGCCCTGAATTAAAACTACTGTGTTCTCAATGCATATTGGAGTATTTTGTATGGCGTTTTGACGAGCACATGATGAGGCAGGCCCCTCAGTTAAATGATAATGGATAAACAGTGCAGGGTAGACAGTGGTGAAATGCAGCCAGTGTACTGTACAGGCTATCGTGGTGATGTCACGTCCTCTAGTAAACATACATAGACTTGACAAAGTGCAGAAATACAGGCCTGCTCAATATGAGTTATGCAATTATTTCAGCCCAGTACATGATAAAGCAGTTTATTTATGTGTCAGCTTTCAGCAATGTGTTCAGCAGGGTGTTTTACATAATAACACATAATAAGCATTAAGACAAAACACGTTACAAGCTAAATTGGAATAAAACATAATAAAAATGACAGATGTTAATATAGTTTAATAAACTATTAAACCTGCTTCTTCATATTTGCTTTGGACTGAGATCTTTCCAGGTTATATCTGCTTCAAAAGACAGGCCAGGTCATAACATAGCACCACATTAGAAATATGCTCTGGTTAATCATTACAGTAATATAATTTTCAGATTTTCATAATCTGAGCCAGAGGGAGAGAATTGTGACTCGATTCACTTCAGTTCAGTTCTTTTATATAGTAGAAAATCCTAACAAGAGTAATCTCTGGGTACTTTACAATGTAAGTTGTAAGACCTGACACAATAGAGCAATTAAATATATATGATTATATAGAAACCCCAACAGATCCCATTTCACCAAGAACTGGTTGACAGTGGAATAAACCTCCAGCAGAACCAGGCTCAGGGTGGGCGGCCATCACAAAACACTGGGCAGGTTGGTTGGGTCGGGTCAGTAACTGCACAATGGATACATAGGCACAAAGTAAGTGACATGCAATACTGGCATATAAATGGACAGATAATGCTCAGTGTATCGAGGCAGGTCAAGGGAGGCAGTGTAAATAAGAGATGGTTCAGAGTCACCTGAGCCAGCTCTGACTCTAACCTTTATCAAAAAAAGGGAAGTTTTAAGCCTTCAGAACCTGAAGTGTGAGCTGGTTCCACAGGAGAGGAGCTCGATAGCTAAAGGCTCCGCCTCCCATTCTGCATTTGGAAACTCTGGGAACCACAAGCAGACCACCTGCACTCTGAAGGCAAAGTGTTCTTCATGGGATAATATGGTACTATGGGGTCTTTAAGATACGATGGAGCTTAATTATTAAGTGCTTTGTATGTAAGTAGAAGGATTCAAAATTCACAAGGAGCCAATGAATAGATATTTAGGAGAAATATGAACTCAAACTCTGGAGTAGAGGCCCAAGACAGGAACCGTGCGGGACCCCACCTGTCATTACTCATACACTGTGGTCAAATTAGCAGAGTAATACATTTTGAAAATAAAAGCCCTGTTTTGCAGAAGCCTACTGTCACGTGTCAAAATGTCTTATAATTAGTTCTAATGTACAGTAGAATAAACTATTGGCTTGCTGTGTCTTTGAGAGACATCCTGCATCTAAAAACGTAACATGAGGGTGAGTTTGCACAAGAAACAAAGACTGGGAGTGGCTTTACAGTGGCACTGCTCATTCTTTTTTTCCTTTTTTATTATTATCGGTTATATCTTGCTTAGTTTCTCTCTGCATAATCTATAAGCTGAACAGGAACTGCTGCTGTGTTTTTCACAAGTACTCTACACATTAACCAAAGTAGAAATGTTGTTGAGACATTCAGATGGTGAATACTGTGATGTAACATTCACACAACTGAAAGTAGTGGTTCTTTACTAGCCTGTCCCTGTATGAAATACCATTGCCTGCAGGAGACAGACACTGTATATTTTGTTTACTATTATACTATTATTATTTTGTCAGTGTTTTATAACTTGTAGAGATGTTCAATTATAAATCATGAGTTCATTGAGCATTTGGTTGATATAGAATGATTTGGTGGGGTGAAGAAGTGTCCACCCTATTCCCAGATGCATTTAATATGTATTTTATTTTGTCAGGTATATTTGCTCTAGACATTTGCTCCAAATGTTAAGGCTGCTGAAGAGCAACAAATAAATTAAGAGATGTGACACGAAATTCATTAAAACTGGAGCTTCACACAACATGACACAGGGTTATTAGTCAATTACATTTTAAACAAAATTAATTATTTGTGTTATGTATCTGTCTATCTTACGATGCCTGCTGTCGATGTAGATAGTGACATTAACATGTGAAATAATTTTTCCCTTTTTGTCTTCTTCCTCTCAGGTGCTGCCCATGGTCAAGATGCTGTGGAATGGGTGACTTACGTCCCCGCACCGTGTGGCTCGGCCACCCAGAAAAGAGGGAGCAGAGATACCCCAGGAATGTAATTAACAACCAGAAGTACAACTTCTTCACCTTCCTGCCTGCGGTTAGTGTCAGCCAAGGGTCACTCCTCCACCCTTCAGCCCTTTAACCCGCAAACCCACCACCCATCTTTCTGAGCCTGGCACTGATGCACTCTGATTAGTCAGACATGTGCTCAAAGATGATGGTTGTCTTGACTGTCATCTTGTGCTCCTCACTGCTCTTGTTTTTAATGTGGGTTGTCAACGCATTTAAACACATTATAGTGTTGTTTCTGTGGCTCAGAGGATCTAATTATGGTAGAATTAAATCATTTTGATAATGATCATTAATGTGACTGTGACTGTTTAGTATGCTTGCAATGGTTCTGAATTGAAGACTGAAATTATAACAAACATGCATCAACTACCCTCCACCCCCACGCCCATCTGCTCACTTCCTGATGCCCCTGCAGTATGCCATATATCTGATATTTCTTGTTGTAAGAGGACTTGTCACTTGCCTTCATGCACAGGATTTACACAGAGAAAGTAGCATTGTATCAAGATTAGTATCAGCTGCCTATCAGCTGCTGCACCGGTGCATTCAGGGTGTAGGTCAACCATCCCCCGAAACAAAAAAACTAAAGCCAAAACAAAACTGTGGCATGAACTAAACCATGAACTGAATAGAACTTGATCTGATTTGCGGAATTCTCTTTAGTCTGTAAAATGTTGAGAAAATACCTAAAAATGAACTCAGAAGTGATGTCTATAAATCATCAACTATTCATATATTAATGAATATTGTCAGAATAGCCGTTAAAGTGCATATTAGCTTAGCCTCTAGTTCTGTGGTATGCCTTGTGCCACAGATCGTGTTCTGACACATGCACAGCTCTTGTCATAGGAATGTTGTGGTCTGAGATGAGATGCAGGTTAGACTTGGTTTTGGAAATAAGTATGTCAGTGCCAGCACAGTTCCCTGTGAATAAAATACTCTTTAAATGATGAGAGGGTAACTAGGTAACTCCAGCTACATTCCACATTCTCATAGCAGCAGATCTTTAGGATCTCATTTGCATTCTTAGAGCAGTATGGAAGTGACAGACGTGACATTGGCTGGAGATTTCATGCGCGTACAGCAGTTACTAATCTGACTCCAATGTTTTCCGGGCCTGGTTTACATATGCATTTGTTTTCCTGACTTAGAGTTGTCTTATTTAATCTTTTTTTTTGTATATGAAGGCACACATTGGAAGTAGTATTAGAAGCAGTAAATTTGTTTGGAAAGCAAAAGACAAGAGCTCAGCTGTTTTGCATTGCAAATTGTGATGCTTTTTATTGACTTTGAGGCATGTCAAGGAGTTCTGACCAGAACGTACTGTAGCCTTTGTTTCTGTGCATTGTTTCTCGCGTGCCACTCTACCCCGGCGACGGTTTTTATACAAGCAGCAGTGTGAAGACACAAGCTTTTGCACATTGCTGATAATGAAATGGAGCAAGGCTGTAATATGTGTGTTAAATTTAAGAATAACATATTGTTCCACAGTGAATAATTTGTTGACTGAACCTGGGCTGTATTTTATTGAAAGATTTGTACTTTTTAGTGGGTGATGTGTTAATATGTTTACAGATTTTGCCCACTCTTCATACAGTAGCACATTTCTTTTGATATTTTTGTGTCTAAAAGCCCATTGTAGACAACGTGGCAATGAATTCTAGGTAATATTATATTAGCATGCTCTCATTTTTTCCCATAAAACATAAAATTTATTTTGTGTTAAAGACTAAAGATTATTCTCTTTTTTTTTAATGAATCAATTACTCATTTGGTTCTTAAACTGTCACAAAACTGAAAAATGCAATTTTCCAAAGCCCAAACTGTTTAAAATCTTACAACTACTGTAGTTTACATTTTGTGACATTTATGCTTAAAAAATACCAATCATGGTTTATCAAAATAATCATAAATTGCTATATAATGTCATGTATATTTATAGTGATACATTCACTGTTATAAAGGGGCAGTTTATCTTAAAGGAAACATTGTTAACCTGAAACACGTATATACAAAGGTGTAAAAGCAAATCTTTTATGTAAGAATGAAACCATATTTTTGTTCTTTGGTGATCTTTCATAGACATATGGAAACCAGTAGTGTCAAACATATTTCTTTTAAAATCAGTCATGGCTTAAAAAAATACCAGGTAGCAACCTAGCAATAAATGCCACATACAGTGTTCATATGCACAATAACCTGCCACACAGTAACTGCATCACTCTGTGCTTCTTTGTTTCTATTCACAGGTACTGTTCAATCAGTTCAAGTACTTCTTCAACTTGTACTTTTTGCTTTTGGCCTGCTCCCAGTTTGTCAATGAGCTACGCCTGGGTGCCCTCTACACCTACTGGGTTCCTTTGGTATGTGACATTTCGCTAAACTTCATTATGACCAATCAGTTGCAGTTATCTAAAATGCCTGTGTTTAGCGCATGTTGATATTTTTTTAACAGAAAAGGTATCCCCCACTGCACTCACATACATTAAGGCAGTTTGTTTGGAGAAAACGTCATAGTAAAATTTGTCATTTCACTCTCCAGGGCCTTGTTCTGATTATTACCATCATGAGAGAAGCTATCGAAGAAATTAGATGCTACCTCCGAGACAAAGAAGTGAACTCTCAGATTTACAGCAAGCTTTCAACAAGAGGTAACGATTACAGGACTGGTTATGTTTTGGCTGTGTTGATATCTAAACCATGTCGCTTATTTCTCAGCATCAGCGTCTATTAACTGTAGGAGGTTGGTCCTATTAAAACTTATTGGGGCTAGGGGAAATGGTGGCTAATTCAAAGCAGAGATGTAAAAGTGTACATAAGAGGCCTTCGTATAAAGTGCTACCAGCAATAAAAAGCAGGGGACCTCTTGTGGTTTCCATCACTTTTTCCCTTTGATGTGGCAGCTTGTTTTACCCATAAACACAATGACTGTTTGCCTCCATGATAGCAGCCCCTGTGCATATCTTGTAGTTTACAGAAATATAATAGTGTCACAACTTGGGATTTAGTTTAATTTCAAGCCAAATCCTGTCATCTCTTTCTTAGATAGATGCTGAACATTGTTCCTGAAGCTGCTCTATTCACTGTTGATGTTTCTTTTCTAATGTATCACATTTTATTGCATTAGTGGAACAGAGCACTAAAGTGGAGGTTCCACAAACCCTGAACGCATAGCAATATTAATGTGCTTTAATGTCTTACATATGCAAAGCCCAGAGGTCACGACAGGGGTCAGGGGTCAGTGATCTCTTCCAAACAATTTTGCCCTTCATTCCGTATGGAATGAGAGAAATGGCTCAACTCCCCCAGCATTCTTTCAGATCTGAATGGAAAATTACGTTTCCAAATTCTCCAGCTTGAGTGGTGAGACGCAGCATGGCAGCTCACCTAAACACATTTGATTTTTATAGTTACATGTGATTCAAAAAACAGAATTGCTAACCTATTTATTACCTGGTAAACTTCCTAGACATTATTTTTGGTTCAAGTGCTACATTTATGTTCAGATAATACACAAGCTCTCCATTATTGTTTACATTTTACCCTGTGTTTCAGGCACAGTGAAGGTTAAAAGCAGCGGCATTCAAGTTGGAGATCTTATCATTGTGGAAAAGGTTTGTTGATGGAATTTATTTAGACTCCATCTCTGCATAGTTTTGCTTTCTAGGTCTGTTGAGTTGAGTTACCATTTATATGACAGCAAATAATGATGGGGTTGTTAATCATGTGTGTGCTCCATTGGTGACTGAGGTGAAAGGAGTTAGTAAAGATTTTGTAATCTTGTGATCAATGCTGAGCCTCAGCCTATCACACTCAATGCATGCGCAAGCAGACATAAACCTACAGTGCATTTAATTCCATTTTAAACACAAATTCAATTAATTGTTATTTGTTGATAGCACTTTATTGCTATATATATATATATATATAAAACATCTTTAAAGCCTATGTAGCCTATGTGGTTAAGTTTCCAGTTGAATCTGTCACTCCTCTCCAGGACAGAGTGGATTCTCTGGGGTCTTTGTACATGAAATATGAGAATTGAGACCTGTCTTCAGTTTCCAACCAAGGGCTCCATTCTGAATCACTCATTTCAGCACAGCTGAAGGAAAGGTCACACATGTTGTGCTACACACTCCACTAATAGGACTGAGTGATTCAGAGCTATGCGGGCTACAATTCAGAAATGTCAAGTCATCAGTAGAGGTGAAACCAGTAGCTGACAAAAGTTTTGGAATTTTTAAATTAACTTTCATTTGAAGAGCCATAATCTTTATTAGTCTATCGACCACTTAGCAATAATCAATGCAAGGTTTGGGTTTTAGAGAGCTGTCCAGTAGAATTTGATGGGGAATCTGTCTAGTGTAGTGGAGGGACCAGGTCAGACAGAGTGTAAAAGCCGGTCAGGGTCCTGTTCAGGCCACGTCAAGATGATTTGCTGGAGGGCTTATTATTTTGACTGACTGGCTGCTGGTAATGTGGCACATGAAAAGCTAAAAGTCTTAACTTTTCTACAGAGGAGGGAGGAGAAGAAGTAAAGGATGAGGAAGTGATGTTAAAGTCATGTTTTTCTTTCTGCCTTTCTTTGCAGAACCAGCGTGTTCCTGCTGACATGATCTTTTTAAGGACCTCTGAAAGAAATGGTAAACATCTGCAGGTCATTCATTCAGATCTCCACAACAGGCTTCCCTGGCCAGGCAGCTGGGGAAATTAGTTGTTTAAAAAGGCGGTGAGGTGCATGGATTAGTCCTGAGCCAGGACAGGAAGTCCTACAACGTCTAAATTGTAATTGGGTCCAGTACTACATCATTGAGTGGTAGAGAGTTCATACTCCATGTAATGCTGAGATGAGCACTGTAGACAAAACACTGTGCTCCTTATCTTTGTCTATGACTACTTTTGTCTTTCAAATGAGAAGATACTGCAAAGGAAAATCAAGAGCCACGAAAAAATCAAATGCAAAGAGAAAAGCAGACATAAGAGGAGGATGCCTCATCTGAATAATCAAATATGGATTAGGTCAAGATTTGTCAGTGATAACATAAACCTGGTGAATTGCATTGTTTATTTGCACATAGACAAAAGACACATAAGTCCATTCAAAATAAGGACATGTAAGGTACAGTAAATCTCATGTGTCATCATATCTCATCCAGAAAGCCAAATGTGAGTGTATAATGAAAACTAGATGCAGGTTGTTTTGTGGTCTTTTCCTACCGGGGGAAGAAAAAACAACAGCTTTGTTTTACTGGAAATAGTGTTTGCTTATCTCCCTTCCATGTGGAGGCCATTAGGTCAATTATGAGGAGCCTAGGCCAGGATTTGGAGTTTTGGGCAGGATGACGCATGCACGAAAGTGGTAGTGGGGGAGGGGCACCTCCAGCTCTACCTCAACTTGATTTCACAAGCAGCCTCATCCTGTCTAGAGAAGTTTGTAACTCCAGGCTAAAAAAGTTTTTGTGTATTTGTTGACCCTGGGAAATAAGACCAAAAAATAAAACATTCATACATATATATGTGTGTGTGTGTGTGAGTATATACACACACACACACACACACACACACACACATATATATATATATACATATATAAAGATTAGAGTCTGTGAGATTCCTCCTTAAAGTAAAAACCTATCTATTGTTGCCCCCTAGGG
>OMLM01008196.1:40153-72113 GCA_900302695.1 Helostoma temminkii
TTATATATATATATATATGTGTGTGTATATATATATGTGTGTGTATATATATATATATATATATATATATATACACACACACACACACATATATATATACATATATAAAGATTAGAGTCTGTGAGATTCCTCCTTAAAGTAAAAACCTATCTATTGTTGCCCCCTAGGGGTGAGTGTGTTTCCATCTGGCATCAGTGACACCTCTTGTCCTCTTCTTCCCAGGCTCCTGTTTCCTACGGACTGACCAGCTGGATGGAGAGACAGACTGGAAACTACGCCTCCCAGTGGCCTGCACACAGAGACTGCCGACTGCTGCTGTGAGTCACAAAATAGACACTCAGATAGAGAGGTAGCAAGGCAGCAGGAGAAAAGAGGAAATGTTGTAACACTGCCTTCATGATTATGTCGAGTACAGTCTTTCATTAGTTATTTAACTAGAGGTCAGAGTGAACCTGTCATCAAAGTATGTCATGAAGAAAAGCTTCATTTTACTCCAGTATCAGTAAAGATCGACCAGTTTGTGTTTTTATAAGCAGATGTTCAAGTTGATGCATTGTACAAATAAAATAATGTATAATGTTTATTTATTTTCATCTTAAATTTTATTTGGCATTTACACAGCTGAAATGTTTGTGGGGCTAAATAATTCATTCATTAATAATCCTAACGAAATAAATTCATAACTAAAATCTCATAAAGGTTTGAATGACATACCTCACATATACCTCTATTGTATAAGAGGTGGGCTGTGTTGCAGATTTTTTATGTTTTATAAAAAAATGCTGTTCTAGCTGTCTGATATATTTGTCCAAAGCCTTTAGTAATAATGAGTAGTCATGCACATAGACAAAATTTGTTGGCAACTATTATTTTTACTATTTTCTGACATTTTAATGACCCAATAATTCATCAAGGTGATAATCGGCAGGCTAATTAATAAAGAAAATGATTGTTAGTTTTAGTCCCATGAACTGCTACTTTTCCCCACCTGTGCTGCTTTTGTCAGCTCCTGTTCTCTGGGCTCCAGAAGACAGAATGTATTTTTGTGTCTCAGGATCTAACATCGTAAAACCAAAATAACCACTATATTAGTATAACAAATATGGGAATATTTATTTTCAAATGGCTAGAAAGTTGTGTACAAATTGCAAAAGCCTATAAGCAGTATTGTATAGAGTGAGCGGTCATATATGATACATACATTACTGGTGAGACATTGTGTTGGAGTGCTTGTCTAATATTTAATATTTAATAGTCAATAATTTTCCTCTGTCAGTGATGTTAAACCATGTTCTCGTGTCTTATAGGATCTTCTCCAAATCAGATCATATGTGTACGCAGAGGAACCAAACATCGATATCCATAACTTTATTGGAACTTTCACCAGGGTGAGTCCAAATGTCACATTTCTATCTAATATTTACCCATCATTATCACAATAAGTGATAAATAAGTAAATATCCAGTCCTGGCCGTATGTTGAGTGTCACTGGACAAGACACTGAACCCCCAGAATGTCCACCAAACACCAGCCACTGAGGCTGGGTTACATCTGGAAGAGCATCTTACGTAAAACCTGTGCCAAATCGAACTCAGCCCCAAGCCAATCAGAAGTTTCTGATTAAAATAATTAAATGGTGAATAAGATTCAATATGGATGATACAATGGCAACATAATTTTTAAAATCAAATAATGAAGCCTGAGAGAGCGAAAAAAAGCCTGAGAGAGAGAAAAAACAAACAGTCTGCATCTTAATCTCACTTTAACAATGTAAACTTTTTGTTTACCAATCTGTTATTTAATCATCATCATTCTGTATATTTGCTTGTTGTCTCTACTGTTACAGGAAGATGGAGACCCTCCAGTCAATGAAAGTCTCAGCATTGAGAACACCCTGTGGGCCAGCACGGTTGTTGCCTCTGGTAAATGTCTGACTGCTGATGTAGCTGTGCAGGAAGTAACCAGGACCAACTCCTGTGCTCTTAACTTCAGAAGTGTTGCTTTCTTTTCTGATGTCTTGAAGTAAACAAACTGCGGAAAAAATAATGTGTGAATCATACGTTTTGCCTATTTCTATATAGGTCTAGGGCAGCTCAAAATAATGGTCAGAAAGAAAAGTAGCTTCTTCCACACTGATACAGAATCCACTTGAACTCACACAAACATATGTTGTTCATTAAGCATTTGGAAATCTGCTCCTATACTCCAAGTGACATTCTTCATTTGAAAAAGACTATAGACGTCAAAATTATAAGTCTGGGAAACATCTTCTTGGCATATCTTGTTTTATTATGTTGGCCTGAGGCAGTTTTTTTTTTTGTGGTTTTTCTCTCCCTCACTCCAGGCACAGTAGTGGGGGTTGTGATTTACACAGGAAAGGAGCTGCGCAGTGTCATGAACACCTCCAACCCGAGGCACAAGGTACAGTAGTGTGCACCAAAGCTTGAAGATAAAAACTGGGTCATTTAATTTCCTGGTTTAGATTTAATAGATTCATTGTTTCAGTGAATTTATTAAAACTATATAGACCTAGATATTGTGCATACATAAATAATTTCTGTTTATATTTATTTGACATAATATATATTTTCTCTAATAGGTGGGATTGTTTGACTTGGAGGTGAACTGTTTGACTAAGATCTTGTTTGGGGCCCTGGTGGTGGTGTCACTGGTCATGGTGGCCCTCCAGCACTTCGCTGGCCGTTGGTACCTCCAGATATTTCGCTTCCTACTGCTCTTCTCTCATATTGTACCGATCAGGTGCGAACTGAGATTCTCTACTTCAAAGTTCAGTGTTGAAATAATGTGTAAGGGCTTAAAAAAATGACTAATTGTATCTGTTTTCTACAGTTTGCGTGTCAATCTGGATATGGGAAAGATGGTTTTCAGCTGGATGATTAAAAAAGACTCCAAGATCCCTGGGACGGTGGTTAGAGCTAGCACCATCCCTGAACAGCTTGGACGTATCTCCTACCTGCTGACGGACAAAACAGGTTAGACTGTAGGAAATGGCAGTGACACCAGCATGCCATTCTAAAGTAGTAGAGAAGTTATATACTAAATGAGAAAATAAGGATTTAGCAAGGAGCTATACAGTAGGATGGAGTTAAGTCATGTGCTTCCCTGGGGGAGTTCGCTCTGCGGTGGGGTTTGTGCTCCTGGAGACCTGCTTCTTATTGGACCCTTAAATCATAAAAACTCTCTCTTATCCATTCAAACCCCTTTAGAGCACCTCCACCGGTGCACTTCCTGGGGCGCGAGGTGTTACGCATCAGATTTACAGCCCTCACGCCCAATAAAATGATCAGCCATTTCCCCATCCAGAGCGTGATAAGGCCGGTGGGGCCCACAGGTCAGGCTAATGTACCTGTGAGGCCCCTGAGCTCTTTTTGATATACTGGCAGAAAATGCTTTTAAAGTGAGTGCGAGGATGCAGAGGTTTTGTGTAGTGTGAAAGGAAAGGCTTCTGGTTTTTGTATGGGGGATACAAACTGTTTTAAGTCACTGATTAATGTCTGTGCTTAAACTCGTGGGAATACTTTTATGGATATTGCTAAGTATGTTGCTTAATATATAGATTAGTTAGAGTGCTGGGATTATTATGAAATAACCAGTTTCAGTTGTATTTATAATTGTTACTATGATTATTTGAATGCCTGTAATATAATCTGCACAGGGACTCTTACCCAAAATGAAATGGTGTTCCGGCGACTCCATCTTGGAACTGTGGCATATGGGATGGACTCAATGGATGAAGTACAGAGCCATGTGTTTAGCGCCTACACACAGGTGAAAACATGCATGTGTCCGCAGTGCTCTGTGTGTCACAAAGAGTAGAACTGAAAAAATTCCCTTACGACATTTAGAAAACAAACTGAAAATTCCAAAAGCTTGGGCAAATGTGAAACAAACAAGACACGAGCCATGTTTTAAGAGACGTATCAGTTTGTGATTATTGTTAGGTTGAATGAGCTCTTTGTCCCCTTTGACACCAGAGGTTAGTGAAGCAGGAAACAGGATTAGCCCACAAGCAAAGCACTGACCGGACTTCTTTAATGACGCCACTATTAACCCCTGGAACGCACAGCTTTCCAAAAATAGCGAGGTCACAATGTAAAAGCTAATTGTTCATATTTAGTTTACACATCTGTTTATGTTTACAGGCCACTAAGAAAGCAATGATTAGAAGTGGGGTTAGTGAATAAACTAGTTTCTCACACTAAAAACTACCCTTCTCGTTAAAATTTAGTTTTTTTGTTTTTTGTTTTTATGTTTCACCAAAACACATTTTGTTCACAGTATCTTGTGTAATTGTCTTCAGCCTACACATGACCTCCCAGCCTCCAGGGCACCATCAACAACTAAGGTCCGCAAGACAATCAGCAGTAGGGTTCACGAGGCTGTGAAGGCCATCGCTCTGGTGCACAATGTGACACCTGTATATGAGTCCAACGGGGTGACAGACCAAGCTGAGGCTGAGCAGCATTATGAAGACACATGCAGAGTGTACCAGGCTTCCAGTCCGGATGAGGTATGGTGACCTGCCACATTTTGTCAGCACATGGATTTATGTATGAGATTTTCACGACATGAGAACCGCCTCAGAAAGAATTACAGTTTCATGGTACACAGTATTAGGCCTACTACTATTACTACTACAAATTACTAATAATTTTCTAAATCATAAATTGTAATTTAGGATATGAAAATCCCTCTTGAGTCCAGAATGTGTTTGGCTGTTGGCACTAAACTCAAGACTGTGTAGAAAATAAACAGTATGTGCACAGTTTGACTTTAGAAGTAGGTGAAGGAGGGAAAATATAATGTGTACAAGCATTTGTGACATTGCACTCAGTGTTCACTCAAAATGTGTGTGAGAGACATCTTTTTTAATCAGCAATGTGGCCCAGAGCTGGTAGAAGCATCTAAACACTTGAATACTAAAGTATAAGTGCAAGTACTAAAAACAGCTTAAGTATCACTTCAAATTCTTTAGTCAACTTGAAGTACTGCACATGCTTAAAATGTTTTTATATGTATTTATGTATGTGTCCAGTCCACATTTACCCAACAAATTCTCAAATGTAAAAATGATGGCATAGAAAACGTCTAGTGATTAAAAAGGTTAAATTCACCAAGTCACAGCATGGAGCAAAAAACAGCCCAGCCGATCAAGGTGAAGCAGATTTTAATGACTTTATTTTATGTACTGGTACTGTAGGGGTTGGTTTACAACCTTTAGTGTGTCACAAACTTACCACATTGAAATATATAAACATGCACTGCGTTCTAACTAAATTCTTTCATTAGTTCCTTATGACATTTTTCTGCCAACGTAAACCTGTGCTCTCCCCACATGCATTATGCAAGCAGCCACACTACATGCATCACATGTTGTTGGAAAATGATTACGTATCCCAACATGATTTTCTTAAGGCTAAACAAGGACAGCTGACAGGAGACAAGACTTCCGATCTCACAAGAAGAGTTCTTGTGTCAGTACAGGGCCTTTATCTTAACAGTCTGCTCTGCTTTCTTCCCTGGAGAGGAACATCCACAAAGGATAATGCCACGTTCATGTCCTTGATCAGTATGAATTCTTTGAACATCAAAAAGAGGGCTGCAGAATTCGACTCGACCAATTTCCTGCAGTGTAAATACGGATTTCCTTAATGTGCTCCCAAGCCAGATGCACTTATCCCGCTTTCATTTTCCTGAGAGCATATTTTTAAAGAGCTCTGCACATGGGCTGTTGTTAAAGCACAGAGGTTTGTGCTGTTTTATGCTATACTTCACACTGAATACAAATGTATAACAGACCTAAAAGGTGCTTTGTGTAAAGTTCGTTGATGCAGTGTTGACTCAGATTCAGTTTGCTTTCCTGGCACCTTTCAGGAAGTCCTAATATACATCTGGTTTTTGGCTGTTAGTACTATGATTGCTTACAATGATTACTAGACGTGTGGTTTTTATCGCTTTCATCAAAACTGGTGCTCACATTTTAAGGAAATCCACATGCAGAATGAAAATAAGAGACTTTGCTTAACAGTCAGTTTATATACATGTGCAATAATAACCAATACCACGTATATGATGTGTGATTCAGAAAGAGGAATAACATATAATATAGGGAATTGGAGAACTGGCATCTAAATCACATTGCTTTTCAGCTCATGCGTGGTGGTTCTGAGTCAAGTTGCATTTATTCAGGTTAGTTAGGAATTGGCTGCCAACCCTGATTATGCATCAACAAGATGGTGCTGTTGTAGAGGTCACCAGATCCAACAATACCCCCACAGTGAATATTTCTAGACTGACTAATTTTAATATTTCCCGACCTGGATGACAAATATTATGACAGTCAGAGCTTTTCTGACGTTAAAGCGCTCCTGGCCAGGCATTGTCAGACTACGTGGTCACGTATTTCCAAAATAACTCATTCCTGAGCCACAAACTGTCCGAGTGGAACAGTCGCAGCACAATCTGTGTTTCTTTCTCCCATCCATGTCCATTTGGCCACTCTGCTGTTAGTCCTGTCAGAAGATGGATGATGAAATGGGTATGTGATCTGGCTTCTGGTTTGGAAGTTATTGGGCAATATCATCCCCCTCCCTCTCCCCAACACATGCACACACATTAACATTTTTTAATGGATGTCATGTGCTTTGTCCTTCAGAAAGGATTGAACAAAACAGTATGTTCAGTTTAGAAATGGATGTGTCCCTAGTTTATCTGATCAATAGTCTTGAGTGCTGAAAATGCTCAAGCTATTGATTATGGAGGGGTGGCTGCTGTGCTTTCTGAGTGTCCTTCACCGTTTCCTTGTAATTCAGTGGAACATCAAATTGAAATAATGACTAGACCATAAAAGTAATGAAAGTTGTGCCTTTATAAATGATGGTTATATTTGGCTGTTTTTGTAAAAACTAAACTATAACTCCGTTTGACAATTTTTTTTCATTCTTAATTTCACTTTTAATGGCCTCCCACTAAAGCTTTCCCTCTGTGGTGATAGGTGTCGCTGGTGCAGTGGACTGAGAGTGTTGGGCTGACACTGGTGGGAAGAGACCAGTCCTCCATGCAGCTGCGGACCCCTACTGGCCAAATACTGAACTTCACCATCCTGCAGATATTCCCTTTCACTTATGAGAGCAAAAGAATGGGCATAATCGTGCGAGTGAGTGCAGTTATTGATTTTGTCACTTGTGATTGTTGTTCTTGCCTAAACTGCAGTAGCTGCTGTGTATTTTGCTTTTTAAATGAGCTGCAAACAACTGAACTGATTTTCTAGTGCTGATCACAAACTGTTTTCACATACAGTCAATGTAGGTTAGTGGTTGTTGCTAGGAGACTGAATGTGACTCTGCACTAAGTTTAACCAGGAAAAACAAATGAAAAACAGATTACTACTATATGAGATACATCTCACCTTAAAATAACCTCTGACTAAGTCTGATGACTAACTTTATTTTGGCTGGCCGATAACTCAGGAAGTCTGAAACTTGACTTCCTTGTGCTAATATTTTCAAACCCTTTTGGAAACCCTTTGTGAATACCAAAATAAGTTATGCTAGGCAACATGAAAATCTAAGATAGTGCATGTGCACCATGGCTCACGTGGGTGTGAACTGGATATCCTTTGGGTATTTCATGTGTGATATATCAGGTTTCTATATCCTGTTTGTGTCTCACACTGAATAAACTGGAGGATATTTGTTTCCTAGGATGAATCCACAGGAGAGATCACGTTCTACATGAAGGGTGCCGACGTGGTGATGGCAGGCATCGTACAATATAATGACTGGCTGGAAGAAGAGGTTCACTCACTTGTTTTCACAGATCACCTGTGCATTTATTATAATTTACAGATCAATATGCAGTAAATGTTGCTGTCTCCATTTTTCTAGTGTGGAAACATGGCAAGGGAGGGACTGAGGGTGCTTGTGGTTTCCAAAAAGTCCCTGACAGAGGAACAGTATCAAGATTTTGAGGTAAGGGCCCTCTCATTAGATGAGCTCACAGCAATCTGAAGCTGAGCTCAGGGACTGGGCCTCATATTGGTTCTTAAGTAGAAGATTCTGCGTACTTCTTCATTAGTGATGACACACATTGATTATATTTGGCTTATGCTTTGTAAATCATAATACATTGTATACTGACCAGTTATTCTGACATTGTCAGTATTTCTAAATGTCAAAGTGTGTTCTTGGATAATTAGATTGACCTCTGACCTCCGTTCATTCCATGCACCCCACCCTCCCACGCATGCATCCAAACACCACTCATTGTTTGAGCAGGGCAGGGCTTTCTCCCCTGCAGTCCTCAGCCCCAGGCCCGTTACTGGGGTGTATAATTGTGTAAGCAGAGCTGGTGGGCAGCAGTGAGTCACCAACTGAGTCACACACAGAGTTTGTGTTCCTGTATGAGTCACACTCAGATTGTTTTTGCTTTATCTCACTTGCAATGTGCCCTGGAGCTAGAGAGTTGCAGATGGGTGTTAACCAATCGATTTTTTTTATTTTTCTATATTTCCAGCTTTCTGAAACACAGTAGCTTTGTGGTTTAACTGAAGTTGTGATACTTTATGTGACATGTTTCAGTGTGTGTTCAGTAGCATGTGTCCTGCACACTGGTCTATGTCTGTTTAGTCTACAAAAGTGTGTTTTTTCACACCTGGCTGTATCCCTTCTTTGATCTTGCAATAATTGCAGTGATTTCACCTCCTCCCAACCCTCCCCTGCTCCCTAGGCACAGTACGTACAGGCCAAGCTCAGCGTCCACGACCGCTCTCTGAAGGTGGCCACGGTGATCGAGAGTCTGGAGATGGAGATGGAGCTGCTATGTCTGACAGGAGTGGAGGACCAACTCCAGGCCGATGTCAGGCCCACCCTGGAGATCCTTCGCAATGCAGGCATTAAGGTCTGGAGCGCTTCACAGTAGCAAAAAAAACAAGATAAAACTAAGAATAAAACAAGGAACAAGACGAGTACAAATGTTCTTGAGATCTGCCTATAAGAATGTGCTTTCAGTATTTTTTTTCTTTCAGTAGAAAAGCCTAAATATAGTACACATTTTATTTATATATGAATTATAAGAAATTTTTAAATTGTTCGCTGGTTGGCAGAACCTTGTGGTTGTTAGAAGGGATGTGACAACAGTTTGTGGTTTCCATGAGAACTATAAAGCTGGTTAGTCAATGAAATAACATTTTGGCTGATTAGATTTCTGTCTCCACCTCAGTACAACACAGGTGAATGAAAGCATAAAACAATGAAATTATATACATGTATTCATTTATTTCATCACAACTTTTTCTTCCATAGAAAGTTGTTCCAATTAAAACTATGGGCAGTGTGTTCTGTATTTTGTCCAGAGTAACAGCGACATTGCTGTTAACTATTGCAAGCAGCAGAAATTTAATTTAGTTTAGTCTCTGTGAGGGAGAGGGAGTTTGAGTAAGGGCAGAAATCACTGTGATTAACACCTCAAGAACTGAACATATAAAGAACAAAAGCACAACAGCTACGAAAGAAACAATATCTAAAACACCTCCGGAGTCTGAGCCCCAGAAACCTGGAAATTAGTTAAGTTAGTTAGTTAGTTCGTTTTAGCATTTCACTCGTGCCTCAGTCAGTGGCTTCTTTGAATGCTTTTCATGAGATGACTGAAATAAGGTCTGTGGTTAACACCAGGTAAAGATATTTTCACTTATATTTTTATCAGTAAATATCCCAGATGTTGTATGAACAATAAATGTCATCATGCCAGTTCTGCATGATTTTGAAAAAAGGTTGTGAGACTAATAACTGACACAGTTATAAAGCTTTACAGTTAAGGTCACACTAAGAGGAAAGGCTTTTGTGAAAGTGGTAAGCCCACACAATCAGCCTGTTGCTCAGATTTGGTGACACTGAATTAATGTGGCTGCAGTGTAGTTTGTTTATAGCCTAACAGCAGGTTTTTAATTCTGCCGATTGTATTTTGGCTGTGATGTACATTAACTGATGGACATTTACTTTCTGCAATAATCCAAAACCTAATGAGGAAAACCCAACTAGGTTTTTGACGAGCGAACCAGCAAGGTGCTATCCTCGGGGTTGACCAAAACTTTATTGCTGTGGTGCTCTGTCTGTGTGATGACTCATGTTTCCTGTTTGAGGCACAAGTATACAGAACAGCTATAGGTTGCTTACCCTAGTCAGAGATTCTAGTCATGACCTTGTGTTTATTAACTGACATATAATTGAAATAAATGCAGACATTTTCCCTGATTTATTGTGACATGTCTGTGTAGGTTTGGATGCTCACAGGAGACAAACTTGAAACGGCCACATGCACTGCTAAGAACGCCCACCTGATCACCCGCAGCCAGGACATCCACATCTTCAGACCTGTAAGTGCAACACAAGGACTCATCTTCCTTCCTCTGTGTATATGAAATGGGGAATAGTGGATTTTCACTACCACAGGGTTCAGCCCAATTCAATGCAGCACTGACATTTCCTGACATTGCTGACCCACTGGCATCCATTCTCAGTGTGACCAAGGCTCATAAGCTAGTGGTAAAACAACCCTGCACAACTGCACATGCGGCCCATGCCAGCAGCCCAAGCCAGCATCCACAGCTGAATAAATCACCTCACACCAGCGAAACCATCCAAAGCACTGTCAAAAAGAACAAACAGGTCTTCACTCAAAGAAAGAAGAGAAACCGGCTGAACCATCCCCAGAGGGAACATATAGAGGGCTCACTTCCTAATTTGTTTTGCAGGTCTGGGGCTCTCTCTCACTGCTTTGATAGTCCCCTTCTGCCTTCCCCTCTGGAGCCATGCCAGAGCAGAAGGAGAGCCTGCCATATAGGAAGGTTACAACTTGCGTACGACTGAGGTTACTGGAAGAGAATAACAATGGTTGGCACAGCTTAAAAACCTCCTTCCCAGTGGACGGGGGAGTGCTGACTGGGCCTGCCACACACACACATCTGGATTAGTTTCCTGGTGGTCACTGAAGGCCTGATCTGGATTGACGTATGAATAGTCAGCGGTTGAAGGATATTCATACCGGAGCATAACTCTTGTTGACAGATTAACGCTGTGCCTCGTCAGTGCTGCATTTTTGGAGAATTTTTAAGTCTATATTTGAACGTGACGCAATTGTTAGGAGCCTCAGGTGATTTTATAATGCAGGATATTTTCCTACTTCCCAGATTCCCAGTTTATTTAAGGTTTTGCTTCACTTTTAATGTATACGTACCACACTATCATAAATAGCTTACAACACATTTTATTTGTGCATTGATCTAACAACATGTTTTTGTTTTATTTGTCAACAATCTTAATCAAAGATGGTGATATGTAAGGCATTTCTTCTTCTTCTTCTTCTTCTTCTTCTTCTTCTTCTCCTTCTTCTTATTATTATTATTTATAAAGTCAAAGTTGAAGGTTCCTTAAACCTTAAATTCTTAGATTTGTGATTTGGAAGCAAAATTACCATAAATCATATGTGTATAATAGATGAAAATTTTGCAAACATAATAAAATCTGGAATCTAAAGTCATAATTTAATTTTGTTAAATTATTAGTTCATTACCAAAATAGTTGACAATTAATTAAATGACAATGCTCAATTAATCATGGCATGCAGCTTTAAATAAAAAAAAATATGCCCACACTTTAAAGGGTGATGGTGAACGACCATCTTAAGATGGTATGTCTCACAATTATGGTATTATACAGATTTTAGATAAGAATCAGTCTTAGAAAAAATTAGATCAGTGCCTCCTCAGTTTTCAGTTTGATGTTATACTGTATCTGTTCCATATATTTGGTTAGTTGTGAGTCTGACAGTTATGTGTAGCATAAAAAGCTGCTTCTTTTCTATCTGATAACTATCAGGATGCAAAGACTGACAGACTGTCATCCTTTTTTTTGTTTCATGTGTTTATGTGTCACATAAATGTGGCCACCGTTGTTACAGGTGACATCGCGAGGGGAAGCCCACCTGGAGCTCAACGCTTTCAGGAGAAAACACGACTGTGCGCTTGTGATATCTGGTGACTCGCTTGAGGTAAACTCTGAGCACATCTGCGTATGAATCCCACTGACTTATCTCCATTTATGAAACTCTGACTTATTTTCTGTGTGATGCATGAAAATATCGCAGCCACTGAAGCACCTCTGGAAGTGGTCTCTGTGGTTAGAGCCACTTTCTAAACCTCGGAAGAAGTTAAACTGTAGTTTGTGTTGAGCTGTTAAAGACCCACAGCTGATATCAGTTATCATGTATGTGCAGTGGACTAAGTTGCTCACTGGTTCGTTGTGGTGGGTTTCTTGCAGGTTTGCCTGAAATACTATGAGTATGAGTTCATGGAGCTTGCGTGTCAGTGTCCCGCTGTGGTTTGCTGCCGATGCACGCCGACTCAGAAAGCTCAGATAGTCCGGCTGCTGCAAGAACGCACCGGCAAACTTACCTGCGCCGTAGGTGAGTTAAAAATGGAAACTGTTAAACAGCTTTCAACTTGATGTCTGTGTTCTATTTTTTTGTTGTAACCTTGAACAACTTCTCCATGTTTCAAACACAGTTTTCTGTTACTGTATTCTACTCATGGCATCTCCCCAGCACTTCCAGATTGAGTATTCATAAAATACAACAGCTTATTAAATGGCAATTGTTGTTGCAGTTATATCAAACTTTTCCTTTACCTCAACCGTTATCTGGCTAATTCGAAGGAAGCAATTTTATGATGTCAAATTAGGGGAGTGTCTTATTAAATACACACACTTGCGATACTCTCACTAACAGTTTGTATTAGTGAGTCACTCACTGATCTGAATCTTGACACTATCGTGGCTTTTGTTTTCCCATAGGGGATGGAGGAAACGATGTCAGCATGATTCAGGAAGCCGACTGTGGCGTGGGAGTGGAGGGAAAAGTAAGACTCTCTTCATCACAGTGCCTGTCACTGACATGCTGCTCACAGCTTTTCTCTTTGTGTTTCCTGTCAAGATCTTTCTCATGTTCAGAGACAAGTAAAGGGACATGCAGACAGATGATTCCTCCGTATGAGGATCTATTGTCTGAGTAGAGGAAACTAAGATGACAGGGTGCTTTTGTGCTTAAGTAAAAGTAAGAGTCTCTTGTCTGACTGTCTGATGTACTTCTTACTATAGGTTTTCTGTAGCCATCAAGATGGCTGGTTTGAATTCCACTCTCTACCAGAAAATGTGAAGGAGAACATCAGGTCGTTAGTTTACGAGTTTAAGCTCTAACACAACAGTCACAACCTCTGAATGACTCAATAGTATTTCAGTTGGCGTTTAGAGGAACCTAGTCAAAGTCTGGAAAATCAAAACCATTTTCTGGAAGCAGCAGCAAGTTAGCTTAATAAAGAGATTTGGTCTGCTCTTACCAAACGATCCATTCATAATACAGTAAGGACTTTTCAGGTCAGTTCTTGTAGCATGTCCTCACTGCCCCATGTGCTTTGTGTTTTACAGGAAGGAAAACAGGCCTCATTGGCTGCCGACTTCTCAGTGACTCAGTTCAAACATTTAGGCCGTCTCCTCATGGTCCATGGTCGGAACAGCTACAAAAGATCTGCAGCCCTCAGTCAGTTTGTTATTCACAGGAGCCTGTGCATCAGCACCATGCAGGTAGAGTACAGCTAAAACATAGGCCATTAAGATTGGTGCTCATGAGAAATGATACCTTTGAATTACCAGTATCTTGCAAAAAAGTTTGGGCAGGGTCATATGGTCTATGTTTATACACAACACCTACAGTAAATTCTAAATATGAGAAAATGATTGTGGCGAGGAAAGGAGATGTTTCAGGGAAGGTCTTGGTAGGGTGGGGTGCGCAATGACTCAGAGGAGTGGGCCTGTGGTGCCCTTCCAAGGTCCCACACACGCCCGACTCTGTCCCTTGTCCAATTCCCATGTCCCAGTCCAAGCTGAACTGCAGCCATGGAGGGACAGCCCGTGACTCACTGCATCTTGATCTTTGGGGTTTTAGGAAGGCCGTCTTCATCATGCCTCACATTAACACCGACCACAGCTGCAGCTGTGACCTGTCTGCTTTTTAGTAGGTCAACCAGTTGACAACTCAATGTGGACACCATACATATGTTAAAGACACATGATGGAACCAGTCTGTGTTTCTCAGGCAGTAGCGCTGTGGTAGAATAAGGATTATTGTGGTGTTGCTCTTTGTGTTGGGGATTTACCTAATTGATTAGTCACAGTGTGGTTACTTTTTTATGTGTGTGTTACCATGACAATATTGTCTTTCATTTTCTCTTTTGATCAGTTTGTAGTTTTTTGACTTGTTTTAATGCCACGTATGAAGACAAGAATGAATTTCTTATTTGTTTCTCTTCTTTTCCTCTTCCCCCAGGCTGTTTTTTCCTCTGTTTTCTACTTTGCTTCAGTCCCTCTTTACCAAGGATTCTTGATTATTGGGTAAGATACAAACTCCGAATGGCGATGACTTATCAAGCGAGCATTTGGCTGCCTTGTTTCCATGGTATTTCCTCTGTGTTAAAGCACTGTTGAAATGCATGAAGGGGAAAATATGAAAGTATTGACTACTGGGGCTGATGCATTTAACTAATGAATCAAGGAGTGTAATGTGTGAAACTACTTGTCAATGAGCCATTTTCTCTGGAGCATGTTCTCCACACTGACAACACATGATTTTGTCTGTTTCAGCTACTCCACTATCTACACCATGTTCCCCGTTTTCTCTCTGGTGTTGGACAAAGATGTCAAGTCAGAGGTTGCCATGTTGTACCCAGAGCTATACAAAGATCTCTTGAAGGTATTTAAAAGTGGTTCTTGTCTTAAATGTTAGAGTACGACCTGTATAAAAAACAAAAATCACATGAAAAACATATTGTCTGTTTTCTTTCCTCAGGGCCGACCTCTGTCTTATAAGACTTTTCTAATATGGGTCCTAATAAGTATCTATCAAGGTAAGTAGGAGTCAAGTCAAGTCATCACTTTCCACACACGACTCAGCCAATTTGTAGCATTCAAACATTATTTCAGACAGAATGGTTGCCTAGTCAGATGAAGAGAGAAGACTCTTCATTGGTCAGATGTTTCAGACAAATAATTCCCTGACAAACAAACTAAATATAAAAGAAGATCTTGCTCTTCTCTGCTTTGCTTTGCGCAGTCTTTAACAGCCCACACCCTTTCTTCTTCTGACTTCCTAGAGTTTATTTATAACTGCGCTCTTTGTTTGTCAGAAACCCAAGGTAAATTTCCAACATGGGCCATTTGCAATGAAAAGGAGTTTGCAGGAGCATCCCGGGCTACGCCCTGAAACCTTTTATTTGTTTCTGTCAAAACATGAACTTTCCACTTGATGGCAGATCTTCACATACACTGTATTTGCAAGTAGTGGGGCCTGGTGTCTAACTGTTTCTCTTTACGTTGGTATAACAACTCACAGCTTCTACTGCACCTTCTTGTATGTTTACGGAGATTAAATACTGTCAGGAGTGAGATTTGTTTGGGAACCCTGAAGCAATCTGGTAGCAGAGTGGTTAAACAGGTAACCTGTGTCGTACCTTCTCCATGTCGTCCCACGTTTCCTGTCTGCCTCTCTGCAAAGCAGCCAAAAGAATAGGCTAATTCACTAGCATTTTAAATGTAATTAGAAATAGAAAAAAAAACAATTTTCCCATCAGTGTACACACACTCTAACCCATACTGACAAGTGAAAACATTGTTGTCACTGTGGGAATTACTGACTGTGTAATTTCAATTACTGACTGTGCTCCAAATGGTTTTCTGATCTGAGCCTCACTACACTCGTGGACGTCTACAGTTCCTTGGACCTCAGGCCTGGTTTTTGCTCTGACGTGCAGTGTGAATTGTGGAACCTTATGTACTATGTCCAAGTCTGTGTCTGTCTAAACTATTTCCAGTTAATTCAGTTTGCCACAGGTGAAGTCTGGTCTTAACACATGTTATAGAAAAATGATCCGCCTAACCACAGTTGTGCTACATCATAGGGTCTCGCAGTTGTCAGCTTTTTGATTTTTTAATAAAGTTGCACATAAATTGTGAAAGCAAATCCTCTCATGTGGGTCACGGACTGCATGTTAATGTCCCTTCTTCGCAGGGAGCATCATCATGTACGGGGCTCTGCTGCTGTTTGAGTCAGAGTTCGTCCACATCGTTGCCATTTCCTTCACCTCTCTTATCCTGACTGAGCTCCTCATGGTGGCCCTGACCGTTCAGACGTGGCACTGGCTCATGATAGTCGGCGAGCTCTTGAGCCTGGCTTGTTACGTCGCTTCGCTCGTCTTCCTGCACGAGTTCATAGGTGAGTGAACACAAACAGGCGAATGTAAAGTCATATCTAAACCTCACAGGAGGTGACTGAGCCCGTGGCTCTGCATTTCATAGAGGCTAAATTACAAATGCAGTCAGCCTGATTTATGTTATTGTGCTTTGGCCGACCTTGAAATAATACGTCAGCGTTCTGCAGTAAGCGAGACCTGTTCATTCATATAATGCCTCTGGTGTACCATAAGCTCTGGATATTAGGAAGTCTAAAGGTGAGTGCATTGACAAACTGTCCTGTTGTGGACGAAGCTCAGGCATGCTGTAGTATCAAAGAGGAAATGCCAACAGTCCTGTTATTTTCCTGTGGATGGCCAAGGCTCATGTGTTTATCACAGAAAAGGTGTGTTGGGTTCTCTAGTGTTAGGAACTGGTTCAAGTTTTATAGCAGAGGAGCAAGAGCAGATCATTGTTGGTGTTTGTATTGCTCTAGTACAACCTGCCGAGCTCTGAGCTATCAGGTATTTATTTACTTGAGCTTGCAGAAAAATAAGCCCATTTTAGTTGCGCCATATTAAGACCTGTGACATACACAATACCCTAACCGAGAGCTTTCCAAAGTTTTATTTTCAGCTTTATGTGGGGCGTGGAACTCCATTTTCAGCCTACAATCTCGACCACTGAGAATCATGACAGGCATGTGGTCAAGTGTACCCTTTTTGGACGCTTTTCTTCCCTCTTGAAGCCAGACTGGAATAGCTTTTAAAGGCTATTATTCTCTTGCATGTGCACATATATTTTTTAAGTATATTTTTATGAAAGGTTATAGGTTCATTTTTCTGAGCATGGGCTGTTATAGTTCCAACTCAGAGAGATTTTTCTAGAGTTGATGTGAGAGATTACATTACTACTTACTTTTAACATTGTCAGTCTCTAGCAGAGGTTTTCAAACTGTGAGGTGCATCCAGAGTATGAGAAAGGTGAAACTGGGTGAATGGGACAGGTATAGCAGTGTTGGGCCACTTATCAACATGGACAGCAGTTAGAGCTGTAACACAGGCTGATGCAGTTCAAGCAGCTTCGAGCTGCTTCTGAGTGGCCTGATTCAGTCAAATCTAAACATGCACATCTTTTTCATCTCAGTGTATGCATGTGCATGTAATTCTCAAAAAAAGAGAAAACATTACTAAGAAAAATCCACTTCAGTGTAGAAGTAATCCAGGAAACAGTACATTGGAAAGAGGAACTGGTAATGGATAATTCAGCATTGTTTTATTGTAATGTAAACATTTGAACAAATATAAGCTAATTGAACAGGACTGACGTTGCAGCCTACAATGTAACAAAATATGATCCTTAAAGCAAAAACTAAAATTACTTGGTTATTTAACATCAGATGAGTTCAGCTATAGTTACAATAAAACTGATGTCAAACTACACCGCCTGTTAAATGATGCATGTCTGTGTCCTGCAACCTCTTTCTGATCTTTGCCTCTTCATTTCTACCAGATGTGTACTTCATCACCACGGTGTCGTTCCTGTGGAAGGTGACCGTCATCACACTGGTGAGCTGTCTGCCGCTTTACATCCTCAAGTACCTGCGTAGACGCTTCTCCCCGCCCAACTACTCCAAACTGACTTCTTAAAATGGGGATGGGAGGCCTCATTTACTGTGAGAAAACACTACAAAATCCCCGTCTTCATCCATCAGAGCTGCGCTTAGACCAGAGAATCAGTCATGTACTCAGCCCTTTAATTTGTTCTTAAAGGTGAATGTTTTGTCAAGGGACAGGTTTACTGTAATGGAGGAGAAGGGTTAAGAAGCAGCGTTGCACTTGCAGCAGGTGTTTAATGCAAAGTGAAGCTTTTTTTTTTTGATAGCACATGCAGTTATTTTGTGGATTAAGTCAAATCGATAGCATCTTAGAAATGACATCATGAAAGGCAACTGGAAAAGCTGGATGGCTCTCACTCACTTCTGTACACGTGTCAGCCACTTTACTGAGATTCCCAGCTCCATCTTAAATTGTAAAGTCGTTATTTTTATTGTTGGACGCAGAAATTGACGTAGCATTCTCACTCAGGACTTGATTCACATTCTCCTTACACAGATATTTCTAAATGCAGTTTGAGAATAATAAAAAAGTTTACTGGCTAGACTTTGCATAAAACACACGTCTGCAAGTTTGTGTATTTGTTTATGCGTCACCCCGATGGTACATCCCGAAACGGCGGAGGTGGTGCGGTTGTTTATTTTAGCACGACCCGTGGTGTCTGAAGTTAAATTCGTCTGTGTTTTTTTGTATGGACCGTGAGTTGTTAGTGTTTGTGGAGCGCGGTCAAAACAGCCACAAAGGAGTGCTGGTTATTTGCAGCCCAACCTTCCGCTGAGGCTCCCGACAGGCTGCGCGTCCACCGAGGAATGTGCAGCCTCTCATGTGGCTGCTGGGTCAGGCCAGCACCGGCCAAGCTTCAGCATTGCATGATGACTCACTGTAACAGTGACCTAAAGCCGTAACTGAAAATACCCCCATGACCAGCATCCAGCTGCCCCCCCCTCCTTGTCATGTTGTCCAGTGTAAGGCCTCCATCACTCCTCACTGCTACTAACCTGCACAGCTCAGCTCTGAAAGAAGAACAGGAACAAAACATGACTAATCAGATGTCAATATTGTCAATACGTGTCACCACTGCACATTGGTGCTCACATTTTAACACTACTGTGTATTATCTTCTTTGTTCATTTCATTAGTGTTGTGACGATGGACTGTAAATAATTTGCAACAAAAAGAATAACATGAGCACATTTCCAGTTAATTCAATTAACTTTTTGGTCACACATTTCATTTAACTCCAGTCCTGTCCAGGGTGCCATAATAATTTCACAATTATGTTAAGCTAAACTTTCAGTCCCCTCCATATTCAGAGTCATTTGCACAGACACAGTTTGTTATATTTTTTATGTTTAAATAAACTTGTTAAATTGTGCTAAAATGATTTGCTTAGCTGTAAATAACCTGTTTTTTTGTATTTATTATCATGTTTTATTTAATGGTAATGGTTGCACTCAGACGAACAAAACAAAAAGGGAGAAATGTGTTGATATCAATGTTGTGAGGATGATGGTGATCAATAAATGTTGTTTTTTTCTTTTACTGTGACTTTTTTTCATCCATTTACCAATTTAAAGGACCAAATGTGTTGGTGTGTGTGATTTCCCTCCTCTGCTTATACCATTCAGCCATTTACAGATGTGCAATTTAGTTTATTTATGTTTAATTGGGTGTAATCGCTTGTTAAAACTGCATTATACTGTGTTATAAAAACACCAGAATGTGGAATTGACTCAAACTACAGCGCTCATGTTCATCTGGAAACAGTGTCACATTTATGTTTTAGCACAGATGAATAAGCTTCACCAGGTTGTCAATACACTGTTGTCAGGATCAATATACTGTTGGTTTTTGGTTTTGGTTTTGGTTTTTCAGTAATTGATTGACAACAAAATAAAAAACTGCAACTTATTATTTATTAGCATAAATTACATAAATAAAAGTTACATCTTGTCAAGCTTTAGAAAAGAAGGCAGCTTCAACTAACAAATAAATTTAGTGGTTTCCAAAACCTTAAATTAATTAAAATCAAGGTTTCATTTATTGATTTGATGTAGCTACTAGTTGTTAGGAACCTTATTCATTTATTTGCATATACTACTCAGAATAAAGGGTGGGTGTATGAAAAAATCACCCAGTAGAAGTGTTCAGATGCTCTTTTTTTCCTTCAGTAAAATGAAAACGATGACAATGAAAAAGCTGCTTCTTCGCATTGTCTAAACTTTAACTTTGAATAAATTGAAAGTATAGTAAGTAAAAATATTCAGTTGTTATCTTGTAAAATATTATATTGCTCTACGTTGTTCTGTGTTGGCAGAACTGCAAATTCTAAGTTGGATCAACTCAAAGTTAAGGAACCCTAACTTCAAAGATTTGCTGTTGCCCTGTAATTTAGAGTTTTCTTTCTCAACAATGTAGAATATCCCCAGACTTGTTCTTCAAAGCTCCAAAACACAACCACACACTAACACATCTTAATGTGGCTTAATGACCTTTTCATTAATCACAAGAGTGGAACCCATTAAACAAACTCGGGCCTGACGCGACGTCAAACTAAATCAGAACCAGTTGTACAAGACACGCTGCAGTTAGAAAGTTTGTAAAACAAGATAGTTGTTGTTGCGAATGAATCAAACCAAAACTTTCCTTTTTCCAGGGCAGCATTCGTACATGGAAACATGAGTTTGTCAAACATCCAGTTTGTATGCAAAAATAATCCTGGTTAGTCTGGTTGTGTTCCACTTCAGTTTCTGATGAGGTGTGACTGACACAGGGCATACACTGAGCACCGTGGGTGTGTAGCAGTCTCTCGCCAGAGGAGGGAGTCCCTGACACCTGGAGACGCTGTTGTGTTCTTACTCAATCCTTCTCATGGTCACATACTATGAACTTTGCTGATTATCCATGTAGTTACAAACTATAGTGCCAAGGTTTACACAGCAAGATGGTTTTAGTTGGATTAGATTCTCAATCTTATGTGTTCCTTTTTTACCTACAGTACTCACATGTGCAAATAAAAACATACAGTGTAAGATATACACTGTGTGTCCAACTTTTTTTTTCTTGTTCCACTCCCCAAATGTGCAAACTATACCATTAAAACACACCACTGAACTTAATCAGTCCTTTGAAAACTTGAAATTCCACTCGAAAGTCAACAGAGCTGCTCGCTAACCTCAACGTTCGAGGTCTTTCCTCCTCTCTTGAAGCCAAATCCACAATCCAATCAGACTCAAAGTAAATTTTGAAATTTGCTTTGCATTGTACAAGGCACATCATATACGACAGAGTGTAACAGGGTCCTGACTGGATCGGTTAATGCATGTGGTGGCATGGAACCATGTGGCATCCACATCCAACCTTCAGTCTAAGGCAGACCACATCAATGAGGTCGCTGGGCCTTCACTGGATTTTTTGGCAACGCGCTAAACTCCGGCTGCACACTTTGGGCCCGTGTTCAGCTCAGCTTCTGTGTAACATCTGATTGGTTGAAGGCCAAATGAGCAATCTTCAACGTTCTCAGGATTATCTGCCACATGGAGTTCATCTTAGATGCAACAAGCTGTTTTGAACAGCAAACAGAAACCCTTAATGAATTATTTGGTGGCACTCCAAATAAGTTGGTGCAGATGAATTGTTTACTACACAGTGTTACTGCTCAGTGTAAACATTGGATTTTGGCAATGATAGGCTCCTCACAGAAACATTGCAAAGCGTGAACACACACCCTCCTCTGGTGCTATTTATAGCTCTGTAAGTCTGGAATGCTTTGAATAGTCTTAGCACAAACGAATGTTAAAGAAGGGCTGCAGATGTGTTTCCCTGCCTCTCCCTGTGATTTCTAATGATACTAGTTAATGCCTCCTAAAACAACTGAGTGAAAACACCTTAAGAATCACTGGATTAGATTCTTAAAAAAAAAAAGAAAAGGCGGAAATGTAGTTGTTGTGAGTGAAATTATGGGCGGGATGAGATCTGAAATGCTCAATACAGTTATTCCTCTTCTGTTTTGACTACCAAATATTGACTTTGCATCCATATTGTGGGGAGTATATATACAAGCACATGTGAGGGTTAAGGATAAAAATGGAAACTTGGATAAGATGAGGGGGGTGATATTGTTTCCTGGGATTTTATAATGAATGCTGAAGTGAAAAGGAAAATAAAAAAAAGAATCCATGAGCTAGTCTGCCACTTTTCCACTGGACTTTAAGACACGTGAAGTCTTTCCGCAAACATTTGAGTATCAATCAGAATTACATAAGGAGGCAGTTTCGTCCAGGTTGGATGTATGTACAGTAGTTTACATGGTGACGGAACATGTTGGTTCATTCAGACAACTGGGGGGAAAAAGCTAAATGTTTTCCAGGGATCTCAAGTTGTGGCAGGAAGGAAATAAAATTCTTTCTTGCACAATGACATGCCAGCACTGCCCAAACTGAAATCCTGCCAGTAGTGGTCTCGGCAGCTACAACAATACTTGTATCTACTATTAATGATAAAACACAGTCTGATTTTATTGTGCTGCTACATGATGAAAAGAGAATCCAAATGGAAGCATATTATTTGAAACATGACTTATTGTGAAAAGAATGAACCCCTGAGTTCACTCCACTCTTTATATTATGTTTTTTAAGAGACAAAACCAATAGACTTCTCTGCAAAATGAAGAAAATTCATGATGGAAAACACAGTGTGAATCTTTAAAGCTTTTTTTTATAATAATAATAACCAGACTGAATTTAGTAAAGATATGGAGCCACCTCAGGTTTTATCTTTGACCTGGTTAACAAACTGTTAACAAACTTGTGTTTCGCCTACTTATTAAGATTCTTTAGTGACGTACACTAGATTTAAAAAAAAAAACAGACAGAATATGTCTGTGGATTTTTATGCTAAAAAACTGTGCAGATCCTTGTTCCTGCCCTGGCTGAGAATGTGCACTCAGAGCCGGTCTTAGGAACTCGTTTGGTCATGTCTTGCATGTAGGCTGACCCCATGTGGGGGGCACAGAAGTGTCATAAGGACAGGAGTACGGAACCTAACTAGGAACTAGGGGTACAGAACTCATGCACATAGTATTGCTTTCCATGAATCACATAACACAGCACCGCAGTGCTGTGCTCTGGTCAAGGAAAAGCACATCCCATTAACAAGCTGACATAATCATGCCATGCTGGTCTTGTATATGCATGCGATTTCAGCAGAATCCAACCTATTATATCCACAGAAATAGCTTTATAAGTTTCACACCACGTCTCCAGGACATCTTCAACGTTCTGCTGTGAAACTAGCTGACAATTTCTCCTGCTTCTGAATAAGAGAGAAGCTAGAAAGCGACACGCACACACACGCGCACAGACTGTTTGATAAGACAAAACGTATTTAACATATTTAAATGTGTTTAAACACTTATGGTTTCACCTCCAGGTTTAAGTTACAGACAGTCAGAATCAGACCTTTTTTGAGCTCCGGTCTTGAAGTTAATCCAGCAGCAACGTAGAGTCATTACTATGATAGGAAAATGTCATACATTGCATTTCTCCGCCACTGTGAGAATCATTCCACCAAAAACCAAATAAATCCTCTTTTTCCTCAGATCCTGAGAGGATGTTGTGGATCAAGCACGATTTCTGAATGGACCATTCAGTCACTGGTTTAGAGAAAACAGAAAAATGCAGGAGTAGAAAATGCACTTTTATCTTACTTACTAACTAGAAATGTGCAAAGACGACCAGAAAGTGGATTTTGGGCTCTTTAAGGGGAAAAGCTGTTCAACCCTTTCACCCTATGTGAAAAAGTAATTGTTAGCCCCTTGCTAAATCAAAACTGTAATTAGCCACATTTCTGGAAAAGCAGAGTTCAGTTTCACTCGCCACACCCAGGCCTAATTACTGCCAGACCTGTTGAATCACATTAAAAAAAACAGCACATCATGCCGCAATTAACAGAAATTCATCAATAGATGAGAAACAAAGTAATCAGTCTGAAAATGGTTCCAAAGCCATTTCGAGCCTTTGGGACTCCAGTGAACCACAGTGACAGCCAAATGTAGAAAACTTGGAACAGCAGTGAACCTTTCAAAGAGTGGTGACCTAGCAAATGACTTTAAGAGCACAAGGACGACTCATCCAGGAGGTCATAAAAGAACCCAGATCAACATCTAAAGACCTTCAGGCCTCACTTGCCTCAGTTAAGGTCAGTGCTCATGATTCAACAATATGAAGAAGAGTGTGCGAAAATGGCATCCACGAGACAGTTCTGAGGCAAAAGTCACTGCTGACCAAAAACAACAAAGAAACAGAAAAGCTAATCTCACATTCCCCAAAAAACATCTTCGCAATACTTGTGGGCAAATATTCTGTGAACTGATGAGACAAAGCTGAACATTTGGGTGTGTGTCCCGTTACATCTGGCATAAAACTAACAGCACTTCAAAAGAACATCATATTAAGTGTCAAACATGCTTCAGGACCCGGACGACTTGTCATAATTATTGGATTCTGTTCTCTACCAGAAAATCCTTTTGGCCTTTGCAGTTTTACAAGCTGTTCTGTGCCACCAAAGTCTGACACATGACTCATTATCTACATGCTAATTAGCTAGGTGCTTAACATTTTGTTACCCTCCTACCTAACCTCAGCAGGTAGGTAGGAAGTCATGGTGGTGGTTACTCTTCTATTACAGCTCTGAATATGCATATTTATGGAACAGAGTAATATGTCTTAAAACATGTATAAAATAGATATTATTTTAAAAACCCAGTTTTAATAAGTTAGAATTCTGTTTCATAACACTAGTTGCGTTAGACTGGAATCCTGGCAACTGGTAAGTAACTAGAGTTATGCTAAGACAAAACTACGCTGGCACATAAGAGAGCGAAAAAGAACCAAAAGGAGGTAAAGGTCTGTGCTTCCCTTCCCTGAATTTCTTTGGAAAGATTTCCATGCGAGGCAATGCAGTGTATCTTTTCCATATCAGACTTCCACTTCTTGGATTTAAAAGCATAATCACATATGTTATACTTGGAAAACTGAAAACGGGGCAATGCTCTAACCCAGACAGCTCAATGAGCTGTTTTACAGTGATGGAAAATACTGCACGGACTTGGAAAAAGTGGCTTCTCTGAAAAACAAAAAAAATAGTCGGAAGTGCAAACTCAGCCGTCTGGACACAGGCACTTTTCCTTTCCGTATTTCATAATTTGAGTTGGATAAGAGCTCAGTAACAGTGGAGGAATTTACATCTGGTAGACAAGGCTGCTGGATGTCACCCCCAAAACCTGTGGTTTACAGACTCATTGCACCTTGCTCACCCCGCAGTCTAGCACGCCCCCTCTCTCAGATACACTATGTGTCATGAATTAAAATGTTTACACAGCAGCTCTTGACACTGAAACATGGAGAACTTAACTTCTGTTTTTCTACGGCTTCTCCTTCTTAGTAATATGTGAATTTGTTAATGCTAAAAAGTAAAAGCTTCTCCCTGAAACCACAAATTCTGAGACAAATGACCTAAAAGTCCCTCCACCCTTCTAACAGGAGCAACCTCTGTGCGGTTGTTTTGTGTTTCCTCTTGGTCATTTCACATCCCTGTGTTAGTTTTGCATCTATATTTAGTTGTTCAGCATCTCTGTGGTTGTTTTGCATTTATATTTAGTCATTCTGCATCTTTTCTTTTGTGGTTCGGGATTTCTTTGTGCTAATTTTGCCTCTCTGTTTAGTTATTTTATCTTTTTTTTTAGTCATTTGTGTCTATATTTAGTTCCTTTGTTGGTATTTTGCATCTTTTTTTACTCTTTTTCCATCTTTGTGGTCATGCTTCTCTTCACTTTTGCTTGTATTTTGTCAGTGAGCTTATTTAGTTTGAAGTAATTTAGTGTGTACTTCTGCATGTGTTCTTTGTCCTTTTCTGCATCTCTTTAGTTGCTGTAGTAAACGAAAAGTATTGACACTCAACACTTGACCAGGGGACCCCTGACGCTTTGGGCCTCTTGGCCTTTGCTGATGTTGGTTTTAACACTTGTTTCTTTATTAAAGTAAATATACTTAGGATAAAGGATAAACAATTTCCCTCTGGGATTAATAAAGTTTTTTGAATCTTGAATCTTGAATTGAATAAATCACTTACACCTAAAAACAAAAATGAATCTTCAAGACCGATTGTTTTTTAGTCCGATGAAGTGCACAGACTGTTGCTGTTCATGCATCTCCTTTAAGCTCTTACACCATGAACGCCGCCCTATCACAGGGTGAACTAGGATAATGGATGGATACATGGACCATCAGTGCCTATTTATGTCTCCATACATGTTATATGTGCTTTAAAACCAGAACTATTGTTGTTTTTATTCAATTTGTAAAGTTGTAAGTTGCACATAACAGCTGACCATCAGATGCTGGACACACGTGATGTCACTGTTATAAGAGCAACTAATGTCATAGAGTTTCACGCTTAATGTAGAAGTGAAACTGCCAGTGTGTCATACTCACGTTAGAGGATTTTCACAATAAAATGCAGACTATCGATGATCTCCCCTCCCCAGCATCCTACAGTACCTTGTGTAACTTTTATAGCAATGGTGAATTTGTCCTTATGACTGCTGAGGTCAGACTGTTTAGTGGTCTGTTTTCCTACAGAGCATGAGAAGATGTTGCAGATTCCATTAGGAAATGGAAATGGACAGTAGCTTCTACGGTCAAATGGGAACAATGGAATTCTCTATGTTCCTGATTGAAAAGTAGCCTCTGACATTGACTCTAAACAAGCTTTTTACGTCTGTCTTCTGCACCGCAGAGCTACTAGAGAACAGTCTAGTAAACTGTTTAAGTAAATTTGGTGTAGTGTATCCGGTAACCAGACCTCATAGCTATTTTCTTTTTTCTCCCTCCGACAGTAATTTCTTCATTCCTACAATGAAGTTTCTGTGTGCTACTGTCTGAGAGAAGCCGCAGAAATGCCTTGGCGCATGAGCTGGAGACGTCATGGATTCCTGAGTGTGGGGCTTTGCAGGAAAGCCCTGAGTCTCCGACATGGACCGGCTCCAGGTTTCCATGGCAAAGGCGCACAAACAGGAGGAAACACTGAGGGAATCCCGTTATTTTACAGCATTGGACCATTATAAACACCCAGAGCGGGGAAGGAAGCCGCTCTCGATAGTCAAGTAATCCTTATAGAGCTCTAAGAAGGTGGACTTCATACCAGAAACTTAGCTGCGGCCGATGCGGCTGCATGTTTTTTGAACAGAAAAGGAGTTTGCGCGCAGCAGCTGCTTCGACGCTTTAAGTTTCTGAAGGTTTACAGAGATTATTTTTTCACCAGTCTGATCGTTTGAACGTTTATCAAACCGAAGAGCTTCCTCTGCTATGCTTGTTAGAGGACACTGATTCTTCCACACCTTTATTTTACTCACTTTTTTTTTTTTTTTTACGTTTTTCTTTTTCTCTCCAGATGTTTAGAGAAACTTGGAGGCTGGCACAGTACCACACCATGAGGTCGATGGATCAAGGTACTGCAGAAGTGTTGTGAATATCTGGTAATCAAACCCATTTGATTTTTAATTGATAGAGTAGCTTTGATAGGAGTGTGTGTGACTGAAACCGTGTAATGTCATCTGTCAGCTGGTGTTTGGGGCAACACATGGAAACGCTGAGATATCAGACAAGAACCAGAAGCTTGTTAAAGTGCGATGTTAGAGACACGAATACATGGATCACAATGCACGTTATGGATGAATTTGATGTTCGGGTCATTTTTGCATTTTGGATTATGACATCTGCATGCACGTTATGGACAAGGAGAGCAATGTATGTGTGTTGTTTGCTGCAACGGTTTCAATGCACGTTAAAAAGAGATTTGATCTTCATGTAAATATGGTGCAGATGGCGAGTTTCTCCACAAACCTTATGGCTGTGACTTGTTCTGTTTGGGTGTCTTGTCATTTTCAACGCTGCTTCTGGTCCAGCATTGTTTTGGTGCCCTCATTTTCCTGTTAGCGATATTATACTGAAGTTGTGATTTGCACTTCATGCAAAGAAACAGATCAGCAGCACCGTAAAGCTGGCTGTGGGGTTCATGATCCACATATGTGAGTTTTGCTGACAGAGCATATAGGCTACTACAGGGAGGAACGCCCTGCTCGATCTGCGTCGTGCGTAAATCTGGGGATTCCCTCTGGGAGAACCTGTTCGTTTTCCTTGACTGTGCGATAGAGATCAGTCTCCTTTGTTTGGAGGCTGTTTGACGACACGATGGAAACAAATAGATGTTTGAGTTGAGTTGCATTCATCCATCCATCCACCCGTAACTGTTTCAACGCATTCATGTAAGTCGGTTGTTGGGTGGCAGTGAGGCAGCACCCTGCTGTGTCAGTGCAGCGTGTCAAACACCCGGGGGCAGCACCTGGCTGCACAGTGTCACCAGAGTCCCAGTGATCCGCTGTTGATTTATCTCTTCCACGCTGCGCTGACTTTTTTTTTTTCATCGATGCATCGACGAGTGTGTGTGTGTGTGTGTGTGTGTGTGTGTGTGTGTGTGTGTGTTTGCGTGGGTGAGTGTGTGTGTGATCGCGCTTAGATATGAACGATTCTTTTTTTTGCAACGTGAACTCAGACCCGCCTTCGTCTGAAAATAACTGCGGGCGAGCTGAAACAGGAAACGTGTGCGCTTCACCCCCTGCAGCTCACCGATGCATCATCTGACGCTCGAACAGGTTCCCCAAATCCGCACCAGCTCCGCAGCAGCAGCAGCAGCAGCAGCACCTCATTCGCGCGTCCCCCGTCGCCCGAACCCGGAGCAGTCGTTGAGGAATAACTTTTTAGACAGATGACCTCTTTTTACGACGAGAAAGATTTGGAGGAAGAGCTCCGTCGGGTCAATTGCCCCGATGAGGATTTGGAGTTTGAATACTTGTTTGAATATGAACCACCTTGCAGCGACTTTGCTGGAGGTGGAGATCAAGGTTTGTCCGATGCTTTGTGGCAGCCTGAGTTGTCTCTTCTCTCCTCTGATGATTTGTTATGTAACAGTTAATATGCGATCTGTACGGTTTACTCGTGTTAGTGAAAAGAAAATAAAAACAGGAAGTAAATCTGACATCTAATGCAACAGCCATGTGAGAGAACATGTCAACACGATGAGTGTGTTACTGTTGTAACTTTTATTCTGAAAAGCAGCAGGTGAATCTGTTTAGATCGCCTTGGAGGATAAACTGCTGTTTTCTTCTGGAACACTGGGGAATGACTGTGGCTGTTACATTTATGATTTTGTGAATTTTCATATTTTCTTCTCTGCAGATGACCCCAACCTTGTGTCCCAGAAAGTCCTCAGCCCAGAGTCTGAGCAAGCTTATCCTCTGGATGAGGCCTCTTCGTACGGCATCAAGTCCTGCAGTCCCTCCTTCAGGGAACACAACACTGAAGCTCTCTCAGGTTATGACAGCCAGGAGGCCAGCAACTTCCTGGATAGTACCCGACCTACAGGCCTGGCTGTGAGCCCCCGGATCAAAATAACCCCCTCCCATGAGCACTACAACCATGGTCAGGACTCGCTGCAGAACCATCACCTGAACATCAGCCCCAGACCCACTCTCACTGTTCCCGGCCATGATATCCTTGCCTACCGTGAGCCTCCTTGCCTGAGTCCCGCCAGCAGCAACTCCTCCACCAGCTGGCACTCGGAGACTTACTCCCCGTGGGCGTCTCCGTGTGTGTCCCCCAGCAGTGGCCAGAACACCGGAGACCTCTGCCCCCGATTACAGAACATCCACACAGGCTCCCCGCGCACCTCTCCAGGCACATCTCCTCGCGCCAGCCTAGCTGAGGACAGCTGCCTGGGACAGCGCTCGCCTTCCTCGAGACCTGGCTCCCGCTCCACCTCCCCGCAGGGCAAACGCACCTACGAAATGTACAGGAATCCCAGCTTAGTGCCTGGGCACCGCTCCCGCAGTCCCTCCCCACACAGCGGCCATGAAAATCACAACATGAGCACCCACTATACACACACCAGCATCACTGATGCCCTAAATGGTTTTGGCACCAGTGAGCCAGGTCTGGTGCCCATTAAAATAGGCAAGACCAACCAGGTTTACACTCTGTACCCAGAGAACCATGGGGAAGGGAACTACATGGTGTCCTGCGACCACGACATAAAACCCAAACCTGCTGTAGAGCCTTTCTTTGTCATCCCTCCGATGTGGTCCAAGCCACTGGTTTCCAGCATCTGCAGGTAAATTGCCAAAGAAACCAGGACTTAAGACTTTTAGTTTACACATCCTCGCAAAATAAACTCCCACGTAACCTAAATCATTTATATGATTTGTATCCTCAAATGTATCCTTCATGTTCCCTAGCATCCCTGTGGCTTCTCTCCCTCCGCTGGAATGGCCGATCCCCAGTCGCACAGACCAGTATGAGCTCCACATTGAGGTGCAGCCCAAACCTCACCACAGAGCTCACTACGAGACGGAGGGAAGCAGGGGTGCGGTCAAAGCCCCCACAGGAGGACATCCTGTTGTGCAGGTACGTTTGAAAAGTGTTGACGATTACACGAATGTTGTCAGGTTCGCCTCAGATGTCTCTGATGGGACGGCTTGCGCTCCCTCGGTGGTCTGACTGCCCAGGGCTACTCAGCCTACTCACACAGCACCTGTCGCTTTTCTCACTTTCTTCAAACAAATGCTAAACAACACCCACACCTCAGATATGTGTCACTGTGGCTCTCGGATTTTTTTAAAATTTCTTTTTGCTGTGTTCCCTAGCATCAGTTTAACATAATCTGCTATTGCGCGCCCTCACCCTCATGGATTCTGACCGCACAAACTCATCCGTGTTCACTTTGTCTGTGACTTCCTCTTACACGCTGCTTTATTGACTGTGTGAGTTTTGTATTAAGTAGCAGTAGTGTGTTGTGAGAGCGTATTAAGAGTTAATGCCACAAAAGAATCACAACCTTTGAAAGAAATGCTCATATTTGTGTTACGGTCACAACCTGGAATTCAAAACGCACTTTGTTTAAATTGACTGTGACAGCTGCTGTGTCCTTCCTTCAGGTTCAACTTCCCTTTCTTTGTGTTACCGTGGTAATGTTTCAAAGCTGTAGTAGATGTTTGTTGGAAATAAAGCCGGTTTTGCTCTTTTTCCTTTTTTGCCCCAAAAAGGTCCCCAAAAGGCCTCACCCAGTCAGTTCTGCCTGGTTTGCCAGGCCAATCAGATAGTCAGGCCTGGCTAAGCCACAGCTGCACTCCTTCACCTCATCTTTCCCTTCCTCCTCTCCTCCTTCGCTCCCTCTGAGGCTCATTCCCTCCACTTTACTTTTCCTATGCTGCTCTCTGTCATGACTCACCGCTCCTGTCACTGCCATGACAACTGGCCGACTGCTCACATGTCGAGCCCGACGAATGTTTGCAGTCGGCTTCCTCTGTGTGTGTCAGCTACCTGGATGTCATTCACGTTGCCATAGCGTCTGCTCACAGTGGGCAGCTGCTGTGACACTTCAGAGCATCACTTCTACAGCTTGTGCTGAAGTAGTGCTCTCTGTGAAAAGGAATAGTCTCTCCGTGCACTTCTAACAAGGAAAAGTATGCAGCAAACCAACAGATTTGAAATCATTTTCAGGTATTGAAACTTTGTGTAGTGACACTATGTGCAACAAAGTTACCTGTAGTGTTCTGTCAACCTGCAACCAGTTGTTTCTATGATAAAGCTTATGCGCTACGCTGTTTGCACAAAAACAGCATTTAGATGCAGGTTGAAGCTTTGTGGTTTTTGCAGGTTTCCTCAGGAGGCACTTTCAGGCTAAAAGTGACATGTCTCTCTCTCTCTCTCTCTCTCTCTCTCTCTCTCTCCCTCTCTCTCTCCCTCTCTCTCTCTCTCTCTCTCCCCCCCCCCCCCCCCCTCACACCCCCCCCCCCCCCCCCTCTCTCCCTCTCTCCCCCTCTCTGTCTCTCTCTCTCTCGCGCGCGCTCTCTCTCTCTCTCTCGCTCTCTCTCTCTCTCTCTCTCTCTCTCCCTCTCTCCCTCCCTCTCTCTCTCTCTCTCTCTCACCCTCTCTCCCT
>OMLM01008197.1:0-10402 GCA_900302695.1 Helostoma temminkii
TTTTTTTTCTTTGGTCTACATGATACTGTTGACTGTATCCCTGCACGCAAGTGAGAACGCCTGCATTATGAGAAATGTTTACCAAAGAGACACTGAGAAGATACAGGGAAAGGGCAGTGTGTCTAATCATGTGGTAACTGGCGACATCAATGGTGCGAGTTGGCCTGAAACTGCGTGGGCGCGTTGTCACTGATGATCATTGAGACTCAGCACTTCTAGACTCAATTGCTTCCTGGAAATACAGCAGAGAAATGCGAACACAAGTGGATGCCAAGATATGGCTGTTCAAAAATTACTTACGACGAAGGTTTTGTGTAATCCTGTAAGACTGGTCTAACATAGGGAGAGAATATACAACGCTTGTATATTTATGCAGGGGAAATGTTTACGCGTTTCGATATTGAACGTTCTTAATTGAGCCATGCAGCAGAGCAGATCTTCACATTGAGTTTCCTGCTCCTTCATTCATTAGAACAGCGAATATGACACAGTGATGTACATGATAACGAAGCAGGTACACGATGCCTGTCTCTGTACTGGTGAACTGATTTTCAGACATTTGAAAGCTTGAAACATTTGAGAACATCTGAAACCTTTGAAATTATACAAATTTAAAATGTCTATATGACAACTTGTACTATTTCAGTTAACAGCTGCTGGTACATGTATAGACACAATTTTCTTACAATGTATTTGTCGTACATTATTAAACACACAGCACAACACTGATACCATAATATTAATCTCATAATCAAATTGTCTAGAGTGAGAGGGATTACAGTCATAATACATGCTAACTTAATCACCTAATTAGTCACTCAAGCCCCTCAAATTCGCAGTCAGAAACAGTTCACTCAACCTCATTATTTACTGTCTGTTTTATTTACCAGAAGTGGTTCACCAGCTTGGGTTTTCACACACACTCGCTTGTATGTGCACACACACACACACAGGCTGGAACTTTCCTGTCAAAGGATAGTTATTCTCATACTAAGAAAGCCAAGTGACTGAGTACAAAGGCAGTCAAAGGTGTTTGTTTTTTATATCTACATGAACCGAATGCCTCCACTCAAAGCCATAAGTAGGTTCCTAAATAATTTGGAGCCTGTGTACAAATATCAAACAGAGAGGAGAGGCGTTTCAGTTGTTAAATGAGCAGATATTGCTGCTTGTTCCATCATTTACTGTATCTGCCCTTTGCACCTCCGTTTACTGACGTTTGTCTGTGTATGTGTGTGTGTGTATGTGAGAGATAATTCTGTCTGTGTCTTTTGTTTTCAGAGGTCTTTTATCTGAAGGCTCTATGATGTAAAAAGAATTTCCTGATAAATTAGTCACCACCATATTCCAGCCTACAGAGAGTTTAGTGTAATATGTGCAAAGGTAAACTGTATGGGTGGCAGTGTTGTCAGCAACATATGGAGCGTCTTTAACAACACATAGTAAAGGGAAAGATGCTAGTTGCCAATTTACAAATTATACACAAGCCAACAAACCGCAGAGCTTTTCAGTTGAGACTTTTTGCGTGGTCTGTACATTCACTGTCTCCACCAAGTTCCCCAGTAACGTGACACATACATGTGCCGTTACAAGGGCTGACATGACATGAGACATTTTGTTTTTGTTTTCAGTTTGTGTACATTCCACAGTGGTCAGTTTCATGAGGGGAAAAACAGAAAATGTGGGAGCTTCAGCTTTAATTTTAAATGAATAATCAGCCCTTGATGAAAGTGTCACTCCACTAATGATTTAGCTACTTGTCTTAAAAAGTGTGATAACATTATATATTGGCTTATATAATATATAAGCCTAAACAAAAGCAATAACATGTACATTTCCTATATTTAATACACTCAGGGGTTCACACTGCTACAGCCATATTTGTCTGGCACAGTACAACCATTAGATTAAGGTTATGGTTTAGATGTGAACTTTTGTACTAGTTTTTGTTAGCATGCTGACTTTTTGAGTCAAAAATGTTTCTTTTGTACTGTTGGTGATTTAGGTTTTGTGTCTACCTTTAAAGACTATATTTGTTAAAAACCCATAAAATATCAGAGATACTATTTAGCAACCAATTAGTGGCATTTCTGTTATTGAAATTACTGGTCAGTCTCATTATCAGTGCAAATGTTAAATGACACAGCTAAAATCTAATCAAGTTATTAGCCAATTAACATAAACATATAGATCATCGATCAAGTTAATCATAGTTTTTAAACGTAATACAATGTAATTCATTTAATGACTTTTACAGACTCATTGGTTTTTTTAATCAAATACATATTGTTTCTAACCTCACATATACTCCCCTTATACTCCCCTTTCATTCCCATGAGAGCAAAGGGGAGCAAGACACACACCAGGGGGAAAACTCAAGAGTCATTTGTAGTCATACGTTCTACAAAAAAACATCCCCTGCAAGTGCAGGCACTGAAATACTAAAGTGGCAAGCACTTCATTTTTACTTTTTCACAAAAGATGGAAGTGATGGTTTTCTAGTGATTTCTTACGCTTTATCAGAACATAATTTCAGGAGGGTTTAGGATCACACATCAGCCATTGCTAATAAGATACTTTAAGGTGCCTCCCTGCAGTAGCATAGTAATCTATCAGGTAGTGGTAGAGACAGGCGTGACTGGGAGAGGTCTAGTGACACTTTCATCAATACTCATTGGAGTGAAACCACTAATATATAGAGACTGAGAGAGAAAGGTTTTAGTCAGATAACCACAGCCAGCTCAATTCTGTCTGGCAGTGAAACGGTTAAACTGCACTTTTGCTTTTTTGTGCCTCCCAGCTGTCTGGTATTACTGGTGGAGTCTTGTGCCCAGAAATGAGGTGGAGTGCGTTATCAGATGGGTCTGATAGTAACCATCAGGAAGTGTGTAAAAACATCTATCTTTGGCTGTGAGCACCCTTTTGTTCCTTCATCTTTTCTCAGTATCTATCTGTCCATCTATCTATTTGTCTACCTTAGTTGCCCTCCTCCTGTACATGCGTGCATTATGTGTGCATTGCTGAGCACTCTGTTTTCCCTTGGGGTGTTTTTTTCTGTAGACATTCTTGACACAAGCCGTGTATTTAAAATTTGGCCCAGGGGCAAAACTTGACCCTTGTTTACAATGCATGAACACATAGGTGCATGCACAATAATAATGAGACAAAGTCCTCTTGTCATGTAGTTGCTCGATCAAAGCGTGCAAGTGTGCACATGCAGACACTGCAGTTTTGCAGAAGCTCGACTAATAGACCTCTCACTATACTGTTCTCTTCTATTTGCTCAAGGAGACCATTAATAAAGACAATAATACTTTAATAAACAGACCTGCTTTCTCAGGTAATGAGGGTGGCTGGGGTTACTGCAGTTAAAACTTATTTAAACAAAACGAACAAAAAAGAAAAACAAAACCAAAATGATTATGTTCATTTTTCATAATGTAGTATACCCCGCTAAATTATGTAATAGATGCTCAGTGGCTTTTCAAAACAACACTAGGCTGCTACTTCATGTAGTAACCCAGTTAGCCTGACATGGTAACAATTGTTGCTTATGTTAGTGCAGACAAAGGCACAGTTACCCTGCTTTTGTGTTTTAGGTTTAAGAAAAGTCAATAAAGGATAGCACATGATGAAATATGGTTTAGGCCAGTTCAACCACACCTGGCTGGTACCACTGGAGTAAATCAACACCTGTCTGCATTTCTCCCCCATTTACATACATGTGGACCAATCTAGGATTTGCTTCTGAAAAAAGAAATTCCTCTAAAGTTGGACTTTTTTCACAAAATATTATATTAATGTAATTTTATAATTTAATCAAAGTATTGCTTCAGTTTTTAAGTCTGTCAGAGTGGCAACTCAGTTATCTCAGCGTGCATCCTGTTTTAATCTGCCAAGTTGTTAGTAAGTCAACATTCATGCCATTGTGGCCTTTTTTAAAACCCAGATTTTCATTCATCAAATGTGTGGGAGCAGAGCATCTCATATAAATATGATTACGACTGATTATAGTACTTCAAAAGTGCTGTGAGTGAGACTGTGGTCCACAGTGAGAGTGTCTCTCATTCATAATACACTGAAACACGCTGAGTTACTAACCTCACATCCTGTTCCCAATGCAGCAGGAAATGCTTGATTTCCTGTAGTGTGTGTAGTGTAGGTGGGGACTGTTGCATACTTGTGTGTGCGTATGCGTGTTTGTGCGTGTGCATATTTGACACATTTAAAGTGTGGTCTATGTGTTTCTAAGTGTCAGTATTTCATTTAAATAAAAATATCTGTGAATCTGAGTTAACATTTATTCTAACAGCACTTAATTTAACGCAATATGTTAAGACTAACGTCATCTGATTTTTTGTTTGCTTGTAGATGCATTATGGTCATTAGCACTTTAGAAATTGCAGAGTCTAAGTCTAAGGCTCCTTCTTGTCAGAAAATCTTATCAACCAGTAAAGGATGTGTACCTGATATTGTCCAATTTATAACTAACAATGTTAAAAATTACTGAGTTTATTGTCTCAGTCCCTAAATTACATAAATTAATTTCTTATAGTTGGCATGGTTTGACATGCCATGTCATCTGACATGTTGATGTCAAAGGATCTGAATGAATAATCTGAATATTGATTGTGACTGGGTTGCAAAACAAATTTACTCCTACAACTTCAGTGACATGCATTTCTCGCCTGTGTTTTGCATCTTCTCTTGCTGAGTATTTGTTAAGGAACTTGATGATTTAATTGAAGACTGAAAAAAAAGATTCCCTCTGTAATTGACGTAGAACTGTCACATTTACCAGAATAAATTGTTTTGCAATTTTGGCCACATCCCTGTTGACTAACAAGCTTGTAACAGCTGTGTTGAAGACACACACTCACACACACACACACACACACACACACGCCCAGAGATCGCATACTATAGTCACACAACTGCCACCTCTGATCACCAAAAATACTATACTGTCGTCAAGGAAACAACTAAAGCCTATCAAAAACGTGTGTGTGTATATGAGAGTGAGAGAGAGAGAGAGAGAGAGAGTGTGTGTATTTGTGCATTTGTGCATCTTGGAATAGCTTCGGTGACGCATACATTTGCTCGCAAACACCATGCCAGCTAAACCACCCTTTTTCACCTCCCCATTCTGTGTTTCAACATACATCCATCTGTCCTCTCATCTTTTCTCCCGTTCTTTTCTTTTCTTTTTTCTTATTTTGGATTTTACTCTCTCCTCTCCTGTCTCAGCTTGTATTCAGCCGTTGTGTAACGTTCATTTTTCCTATTACTTGGAAAATACGAAGCTTCTATGGGACAAGGAATGTGCTTTAACCTAGTGATTGATTCCTGTTCTTTCCAATCGTTTATCAGTGTTAAGCCTCAGAAAACTAAATCAACCAACCTTCATCTTGGCTGATTTTATTAATATGTTCTTTCCCTAAATAAAATCTCACCCAGAAAAGAAAAATACTCTGCGGGCTGCCAGAGCTTCTTCATGATTTCAGTGTTACCAACTCTGCTTATGAGGCGTGTTTATTTTTACAGGCAGTAAAAATCCCATGAGGGAGCAATGACTTCTTATTGTCTCTGATTAATGGTTCTGCATGAAGATGGGGGGTGGATGGAAGACATTGCCAAAATCCCTTTTTCTGAGTCCCTTCAAGGCATCTGCAACCTACATTTATACAACAAGCAAACTTTAATGTTATTTATATATCTGACTGTTTACTCAAAGGCTGTCCAGCTGCCATGAACCTCCTTGTTTTTTAATTCTCCCTGTAAATAAATAAAGGTGTCATTTGCTCCAATATCTTGTATAACACTTTTGGCATATTATAAAATGTATCACCTAATCTGGATTAATTTTGACATGACAGCAATAGCTATATTTAAAGACTAATCCCTAATAATCCACCATCAAAGACATTCAGCACTTCTTCAGTACAGATAAATATATATTTTCTCAGTGTTCTCATTTTTCAACATAATTTTTATGGCTTCTGATCATATTTTCAGATACATGTGATTTATTCATTTAGCTACACGAGGTAACAAATGTAGAGGATAAAAAGAGTGATATCTGACCACATGTGACATTGGATCACAAGCTCACATGTGACCAGATTCCTTTTTGAAGTCAGGTCAGAAAACTGTTTGTTGCAACGTCTTGAACCTGATTCAGCCTAAATATAACATCACTCAACGTGAGCCACTTCAGGAGATCAGAGGACTGCAACCAATAAAGTTTGCCACAGTTTGGCATTTTTACAAGACATTTGCTTGTTATGTGAGAGTTTGTGATGTGTGTGTATGACTCGTTCTGAGTCACTGCTGTCCCCTTGGGTGCACAGCCAGGGCAATGAAGGAGAGTTTATGCGTGAGTGTGTGTTTGAAAGAGAGTCAAGAGTGTGTGGATATCTTTTTGTGCGCATGTGCATATTAACATCCATCCATTTGTGTATTTGTGTTTATTTGTCTTGTGGAGCTGCCCAGACCTGAACAGACTCCTCTGATGACTCAAAATCATGACTGCATCCAAAGCCAAAATTGTTATTTGATTTTGAACTGTCCAAATCTATGTCCTTTGAAAGCCGTCGTTGTTTTAATGGTTTTATCTTATAGTCAACAACACAGACTCTAAAAGTCCGTGATTTTTTGAAGTCTGTGGTTTAGGTGTATGGATGTTTTATCCATCCATACACCTAAATCACTTCTCCTGGAGCAGATCCCAGCAGTCATTGGGCAAGACAAGGCTTAGATCTTGGATCTATCACAGGGCAGACATAAAATATATACTCTGTTTACACTGGGTTTTAAAATGCATTTTAGTGACCTGAACACATGTACAGCCAAGACACGTAACAGTTCGTGCCTATTCATATACATGCAGCTCAAGTGTGTACAGGGGTGAACTTGTAGGCATTTTTGATTTTGTTACTGCCGTGTCACTTCTGCTCACACATACACATCCTACAGGCACCACACAAGCACACAACAACAACAACAACAACAACAAACAAACAAACAAGACAAAAGCTCTCACCAGTCAGTCTGGATTCAAACTGGGGACCCATAAACTACTAGCTGTATCACTGCAGCACTAATGTCTCCACCTCTGTGCTTAGTAATGTTTTATTAATTCCATTCCTCATCTTAAACTGAGACAAGAACTAGAATATAAAGAAGATGAAGACGAAAATAAAAATGATTTCACAACAACAACAGCAAGAGTGAGAAGCCCTGTGCCAGCTGGTCTAAATCATGTGATCTGCCATTAATCAGGCTGCCTGTTGAGTGTGAACAGATTCAACTGATAGCTGGTCCACCTGAATTTCACTGTGAGTCAGCCCCACCAGCAGGGCAGTTGGGTAGTTGACTCTTCCTCAGTGTAGTCAATTAAGCTGTCAGCATGTGTGTGATTGGAGCGGCACTCACTGTCTGTGACTCAGGATGCTGCCTGCAAACCAAATGGAAAATCAGCATCATTTCAGGGGTCTGAGTCTGTTTTTGGGGGGACCACTGTCTGGATAGATGGGTGGAGAAGGAAAGATGAAAAGAAAGAGAGAAGGGAGATTTATTCCTTTGACTTTACAGTCAGAGCTTTTCCTGGCAGCACAGTAGGGGAAAACATGATAGAGGTCTATCACAGGCTCTTAGCTGAGGTCAAATATGTGGCTTTCTTGATGAGTGTACTTAACGTGTGGTTATGTGTGTAATTTTGTGGTTGTATGTGTGTGAAATTGTTAATCACTCTAACCAACTGTGTTGACACACCACAATCTTATTTACAGTAAATTAATAAATCATTCAGTCAACAGTATTGTGCGTCTTAGTATTAGGCCAGCAATGCTGTGATGGCCATATATATTTATTTTTTTAGTTTTTACATGAACAACAATTAAAAACACAAAATACGTTTTATTGGCTGCCATCCACAAACACAAACCTCATTCCTGATCAAACTTGTTTAGACTATGGGAGGATCAATTCGGCATCCAGATGACGCTGCCAAATGCTGAGCCAGGCTCTTGCTGGATTTCTATTGGTCTCTAAAAGAACAAACTCTGACTCAGATTTGTTTTTGACACAGTTTTTGTACTTCACACTAAATATTCACTTTAGCTTACATAAGCTGTTTATGAGATTAAGAAATAAATACATATGGTTGTAATAGCAACACCGAAAGAACTTTTGCCTGAATAGTCCAGAGCCCTCTCAGGTAGGCTGTCATGTACCACAGTCAGTAAATATGTTGTTTTATTAGTGAATGAACTAATAGCAGGAGGTGGGATGAAAGAAGGAGAGCAGCACCATCAACAACACAATACTGAGACGACCCATGGGGGTTACAAGTTCCACGTGTAGACGTTTAGAGACGACACGTCTGAAACTAAAAAGGACCCATTTCAAACTGCTCCTGTGACTCACTGCTCCTTCTCCTGGCTTTACGGGAAGTGGAATGTGTTTTTTGCTTCTCCAGTTTTTTACCCTCCTCCTTTCTTTGGTGGAGTAGAGGAGGGTCAGACCGTGGGCTAATGTTTGTCTGTCTGTGTGAATGTTGTGGTGTGTCTCTGTGTCTCAGGTCTATACTTGAGGGCAGATAGTCTGAATTATCTCATGGTGTCTGGAGAGAGTTAACAGAGTCACACAGACTTAAAGTGTGCTTAGTGCAAAACAACACTTTACCACAATTTAATATTAGATTCAATCAACTAATTGATCGATGTTAGATTTAAATGTAAAACAGCAAAACATAAGTAGCCTTATAACCATCATAACACAGTGCCATTAGTCAGTTGACTTAGCATAAATACTGCAACCAGGGTAAAACAGTTACCAGCGTGCTGAAGTATAAAATCAACAAGTTGTGTTTTTTTAACAAGATGTTCTGTTTCAGACCATTTCTTAAGAAGCAGCTGATGTTATTACTGGATACCTGCCAACCTCACAGTGTTGACAAAACTTGTTGAAGTATTTCTTGAAGCAAATACAGAGAATAAGTGAAGGACGGGTTTAAAAACCGCAGCCCAATCGATTAAAAACAGAAGTGAGACATTCGAGTTTTCTCCCTTTTGTTCCTGTTAACCCACTCACTTCCATACAAAAAATATCAACACCTATTATAGATGGTGTTGTATTTTGTACAGTTTGTAAAGGCCTGTGAGTCACACTAGTGAATTTGGGCTAAATAAACACAAATGACTTCACCATAAACCATAGAAATAGTAATACATATTTAAGATGACGCATGCATCGGCCATTTTTCTGAAGTTCTAATGCTTCTGTTTTCTGACTACTCTAAAGGTGTTCCTGTTCATGTGTCCACTGCCTGTCCTGTACTTCCCTTGTTTAACAGCAGTTAAAGAAGAATAGCAAGAGCTTTAATTATATCTACATCTAACCAGCACCCCACAGCAGTAAATGCAAAGTTCTGTTCTGTTGCCCTGTAGCTGTTGTCAGTCAAAAGCATCACCTCCAGCCCAGACTGGCTTCCTTGGAAACTCTTGGCCTATTTCTGTTTGTCTTGACGAGGGTTTTTCCAGCCTGAGGTGGCTATTTTGGTCAGATAAATACATTGTTGTTTTGGGAGCGGGGGTTGAGGAGCGAGGCACAGATGAGATCACCTCTCAAGGCTGCTGAGCAGCAAAACAACAGACAGCAAGACAAGACAAGAACTGCCACGAATGGAGGCGGAAAATAAAAACTTGGGAAATTATTGACATCCCATCCTGGATCCAGGTTGGCCTGGGGCGAGCAATCGGGAGAGAGCCCATCCCATGGCATCCCAGAAGTAGAAATATCTGGAAACAGAAAACAAACCAGTGAAAAAATATTTGTAATCAAAAGACATATGCTTTGTGCAGCTGAAAGAAGGAAACATGTTTATTAGTTGCTGAGTGTATTTTAAGGCCTTCGCCACAGGGCAGGCCAGACACGTCTGTATTTTGTTATATGATTAGTTTTGTTTTTGCATTGAGGCCATGGGAAAGTGAAGCTCACAACTTCAGAGTTTATTTTCTCTTGGGATGATGGGAGCACACAAAAGCACATTTCATATTTGCATGGCAAGAATGTCTGTCTTTATTCACTGTGCGTCTGTGTTTTCATGTGAATGAATGAATGTGTTGCAGTTATCATCTGATCAGTGTCTACGAGGTGCTGTGTGGTGACGTGTGGGTGTGTTTTGGTGTACAGTAGATCCATGTCTGTGTGTGTATGAAAGAAAGTGTGTTGCCATGTGGTTGTCTCTTGTTCCAGCCAGATGTGGCGGTGGTAGTAGAACAGGTATTTGGCTCTGCTGCCAAGTGCAACACCTGCATAAACTCTCAGACAACAACAGATGAACAACTGAGTGTGTGTGTGTGTGTGTGTGTGTGTGTGTGTGTGTGTGTGTGTGTGTATA
>OMLM01008198.1:0-12108 GCA_900302695.1 Helostoma temminkii
GTGATTTACAACTTAAGGTTTAAGAACTTAGAGTATTTAACAGTGCAACTACATGGGATTAAATAGAACAAACATAGTTACATTACCATTATATTTAGCCAACTTTAGTCTGGGACAGACCAAAATTGCAGTGTTTACCCACCTTAATACATTCTGAGTGATTTCACGACCCTGCGTGTAAAAACCCTACATTTAAATTGAGTACCTCTACACACAGGCATTCAAAATTGAGACCAGGGTTTGAGTGTTACAAAGTAAGATCATATCAGATGTATGGTTTCATTTTAGATCTTTTAGTTTTTTTAATTTAAATGACTGTTAAAACAAAACAGAAAATCCATTCATCCAACAGTGGAAGTCATCACCCTCATATGCTAACATATGTGTGTAATGATTTTCCCTTTTCCTCTCTTTGGGAGCTTTTCTCTTCCACATCACTCTCTGCTGACACTTCTATTGTCATCACATTCCTGCAGCCCACATGAACATTCATGGTCAGGATGGTGTAGGTGAACGTACATCTGATAAGTGTGGAGAGAGTGTGGAGGAGGCTGATTCTGGATGCCAGACATTGCTGGAGTTTTTTCGTTTACTGGTTTTGTTCAAAAACTCCAGAGGAGCCAGGAAACATTTAACAGACTTTTTACCAACATCGTCTAAAGCTAAAGCCCCTTTGTGGTTTTACCAGTACATGCGAGTCCTGGTTAGAAAACATGCCTGCTTCCTGCAGATGTTCTTTACTTTGTGTGTTTCTGCTTATTTCGGATTTAACGTTTTGTCGTCCAAAGCTGTAATAAACGCCGGCTTTGTTGTTTATCAGCTTCAGGTCTGTTGAGGTATTGATCGTTCTGGGTTTTGTTAGTTCCTCGCTAGGACAGGTATGAATGGGAACATTATTTTGGGAATCGACTCGTTAGATGGTGGAGGCGTCTCTGCTGCTCCTCAGCCACTGTACAGGAGTTTGTCTCCTCTCTGCCCGTTTATCTGTCACACACACCCTCTCTCTGTAACACACTCTGCTCAGGTCACTGAGGTTCAGGTTCTGTGTAAATCTAAATACTCTCTGACGTTAATATACAGTGAAAATGTCCCTGCACAGAGCCCATTATTACTTTAGACTTACATAATTACCTTTTGGTTTGAAATCTGCGCTACAGATTTGAAACCTTGTTGTGCAGCACTTTGGTTAACTTGTGTTGCTTTTTGTAATAAATTCGATTTCTTTTAGCGTATTAGTTGGTAACATAGAAGACTTTTTTTTGTTGTTGTACGTGACAGTGTCTCATATTTTTTGACTGTTGGTTAAACAAAACAAGGCACCAGAAGAAAATCGTCATTCTTATCGTATTCTGATGTTTTATAGAGCCACAGGAACAATTCAACTATTCTCCACCTTAAACCAACACTGTCTCCAAGTGCTTGAAGATACTGTATCGCTAATTACACAGAGTCATCCTCATTTGTGCTTGTTTCCACGGCAACAAGGACACATCTCAACCCATAAAAAGCAGGCGGTGAATCCGGGAGCCACGCTGAGTCTTGGAAATGGACTTTGATGACTAATGCTCCCTGGATACACAACACAAGAGGCCGTGACAGATGCCTGTGGCACGCCAGATTGCATGCCATTCCTGATGATTCACGCCACTGTAGCTCTGCTATTTAGGTTAGATATGCTCAATAGCCTCGGTGCTCGAATTGTCAGGGTTGATTCTCCAGCAGTGATAAATGCTGACTAGAAGTACATGCTGTTATGTGATTTACTAGTTGAAAGTTGTTGCTAGAGATGTTGAAGCATAAAACTGGTATGAGGTTTTATAAACTTTAAGGAAGAGTAGGCAACTAGAGGATTAACTATTACGTTGTTAGCTGCTGGTGTTGGCTTGTAGGGTGTTGACATGGGCCAGAAACAGTTTTTAATATCTCTAGTACTACACAGTTCTTGTCCTAGTGAAAAATCCTATGAAAAGAAAACAAATGATGTTTGATGATGTGTTTTTCAATAGCCTTTTAACCACATTTTAATTTGCCTCAGACAATTTGTTAACAGAATTGAAGCTTTTTGGTCCAAGGACACTTTGAGGGGATCTCCAGCTCCTTCTGTTCAAGCTGAAGTGTCCTCGGCCAAGACACTGAAATAAACAACCCCTACACTTTCATCAGTGTGTCCCGAGTTACTCTGTAGAGCTCAATAACATAGTTTGAGTAAACAGTTTTGTATGAACCAAGGACTTTAAAATCAATACCACAGTATCAGTGAATTGACCTCTGCTTCCAGTTGGAGCTGTGACCAGTTTCAGCCTGGTGTTTACAGACAGCTGTTGTTCACACAGACTCTGTTTCAGAATGAAGCAGCTTTGAACACTTTAATTGTCCTTTCCTTCATGTTAGTGCTGAATCCAAAAATAAGGAATCACAGAATGATTTGTGTTCTTTTGAACAGATGTCATTCCATATTGTATTCGGTGTGGTGAAGCGTTATCAGTAGTACAGTCCTGCTTTCATCAACTTGACAACTTGAGAAACACTCTTCGTCTTCTAGTCTCATCCAGAACTGATTATTTTAACTCTCCTGCCTGAGTCACGTCTTGCTGCTAACACAGGACACTGCAGCGTCGAATTTCCAAAGTCTTTCTTTAGCCCAATGTTCCTGCCTCAGATCATGCAGCACAACTCTAGCTTGCATGTTCCCGGATTTACATTTAATTTACTACTAGGGTCCCCAAATTCAACAGCCAGCGGAAATTTTATTAACTGACAGTTCTTCATTCTGACCTTTTTGATTAAACTTTCTTCAGTTGTTTCTGTTCCTGCTCTGACAGTTAAACAGTTAAACTATTTCTCCTACAGGCCTAAAATGCTTTCTCACACTTGAAAACTCTGTACCCAGTGCATATTTATACAGATGTTGCGGTTGAATGCACACCTTATGCAGCGGATGGTTGTGTTTTTTTCCTCCTGTTAGGGTGTTGCTGTTGAACAGAGAGAGACAAGATTCACTTTTAACCTATGTAAATTTAACTGACTATGCTTTTTATGTTGATGTGAAGCACTTTGAGTTGCTGTTATGTATAAAAAGTGTTTGACTTGACTTGTAGCTACTGAAGTTGTGGCTAATGTGTGTTCACGAACCACGTGTGGTTAGAAAGACAGGGTGCGAGTGGATTCATGTTGTCGTCCTCTAATCGCAGAGAAACATATCAACACATACAGTGCTGCAAAAGTTTTAAGGTATTGTAAACAAAATACAAACTGTCAAAAGGTACTGTGTTTTAAGGATATTGTATTTTTATATTATCATGTTATAGCATTCCCTTACAAAAAAGAAATACGGTCAAGTATACTATTAGTATATTTCTTTTAAACTTTAAATGAGTATACTTTTTACGTACTTCTCAGAGGTAAACTAAAAAGTGGGCCAATGTAGTCCCAAGAAGTATTAAAATAGTATACTAGCAAGTATACTTACCATACTTCAAGTATACATAAGTATACTTAATAAAACAATCTATATTTTACAGCTATATTGAGTTGTTTTATTATGGTATTTTATTTTTTAACAGTTTAGATGCATAGAATAACAGTGGTTCATAAAACACATGTTTTTAAAATTCTTAATGCATGTGGTGGTGTATTATTTATAATTTGACAGTATGTCTCAAGTTAAATAAAAAAATATATATTGAGTCACAACCATTGTATTGTGAAATGTATGGTATCAGCAGATTCTTGCCAATACACAGCCCAGTTTGTATCGTGCCTTCTGTTGACAAGTGAAACCATCTCTGTCAACATCAGTTTTCTTTTGCTGCGCGTAGCGTCTTTGTTTATCGTGTTCAGGTCGACACGCAGCAGCCCACAGAAATCTCATTGGTCCATAAAGGCTGCAACTTGTATTGTAGGTGCAGTGATCCAGTAAACTCTGTTTAGTAACAGCCTGTTGTTTGTTTGTGCACGGTCACACACACAATGCACAAAGTATGACTCAGAGACAGAGCAAAAAAGAGGGCCAGGTCACACAGATGGTCATAATTAAAGGGTTTTGTCCCAAAATGACACAGTGGATGTTTTTTAACTTGACGTTCCGCATGGTGACATCTTTTGTTGGTTCCTTCTAATCTGCTTCGAACAGATATTTTAAGACCTTGCTCTAACAGCCGTCTAATATTCTGTCTCCTCTGCTTCGTAGAGCTCGACGCAGGAGATCGGCGAGGAGGCCGAGGAGGACGCCATCTTCACCATCACACTGAGGAAGATGCAGCTTCACCAGTCAGCCAGTAAGGGACAGCGGTGGCTGGGAGTGGAGACGGACTCGGCCCTGAGCCTCTACGAGACCTGCAAGGTACGAACCATCAAGGCCGGCACGCTGGAAAGGCTGGTGGAGTACATGGTGTCAGCATTCAGGGGGAAAGACTCCACCTATGTCACCATCTTCCTCTGCACCTACCGCTCCTTCGCCTCCACCAAGCAGGTGTTGGATCTCCTCCTCAACAGGTACGGTGATACTAGACAGCACACCTGTGTGTACATTACTGGTTCTGAAGGAAGATGAAGTGAAAACATTACTGAATATCTGTCAATCATTTTTGTTTTTAACATTTTTAATGTTTTAATGTTTTGTTAAACGTGTTTTCTTTAAGCTAACGATGCTAATGGTAATGATTTTTTTGAATTATATAAGATTTTGCATCTATTGAAGACTCAACCATTATTTCTTTCAAAGGTATGCCAAACTCCAGAATGTGCCTGCAGCCACAGCACACAGAGTCTCACAGGACGACCGCACGGAGCTGAGAAAGTAAGTCTGCTGTGACCTTCAGTATCGAGCTGTCAACATTAATCACAGCACCGAGCCTCATCCCACTCCTCCCTGGGTTAAAGGGATATCAATGCAGTTTGAAGTTATCCCACGGGTTATTTTTCTTTGCTTAACACCTGTCATCAGAGTGGAGGGACCCTTTCTGTAGGAGTTTGATAAAACACAGTTCATGAACTGATAAAATGTGATAACTCACTGAAAATACACTTTTACTGCCTTTTGCAACTTTACTTTAAGGCATCATTAGTTGTATTAAAGTTTTACTTTAATACATCATTAGCATTATTAGCATTGCTTCAGGACAATGGGCCTCATTCACTCATTCACTTTCACCATCATCTTTTCTTAAATTTGTTCTTAAGAAAGGTCCAGTGATAAATATACATGACGATTTTTCACCACAGACTTAGCTAGCTTAGCCTTGTTCTTATATTGATGAATCCCATTGTCCTCTCTTATTAAAGCGCTCTTATTTTCCATCAGTGGCCATAAAAGTGACGCAGGGTCATGTGCATACCTTTAACTCGGTGAACCTTGCAGGAACCCTGTCTCTGTTTATACTCAAGCAGCAGCAACAATAAGTTTGATAAGATTAGATTTTCTCACATAAGCCAGTGGTGACTGTCTTGTTAATGTTGTGTCTGTGTTGCAGCACTATTTCATCCATCTTGGGTGCATGGCTGGACCAGTACTCTGAGGACTTCTGGAGCCCGCCAAACTACGACTGTCTCCACCAGCTCCTGTCCTACCTGCACCTCCACTTCCCCGGCTCGGACTTGGAGCGCCGCGCCCGCAACCTGCTGGCCCACTTTCACCGCCGACAGCAGTGTGAGCCTGATCCTGATGGTATGAAGGCAGGACAGGAGAGGGACATCAGAGAAGGGACAACCACAAATTGGTGTCCTAATAGACAGTAACATTTACAGTAACAACGGGAAAATTGTATTTGTTTTTCATGTACAGCTACAGTCATTGAGCTGTAGACACAGTGTTAGTTACCATGTTGTGATAAGAACAGACTGGTTGTCCAAGTGATAAAAACTAGTTGACAGTCACTATCAGCCCTTGTGAGACTGAGCCTCTTCAGGAGAAAAGCAAACTGCAAGGTCAACGGCAGGATGAGATGCTGAAGGACGAGTGCAGGAACTGTGTGTTGGTTAAACGCAGTTTGACGCAGTGCTGTGAAAAGTCTGTTTTTTATTCTTCAGGGGAACACATCGGCTGCCCTTTTGCTACACAGGAAGAGAGCGGCTTTGAGGACGAGCTTCCTGCTTTTAGTTTCCTGTCGTTTGACCCCATCATGGTGGCGGAGCAGTTCACGCTCATGGACGCGGTGAGTTTCCCACTTACCTTATCAACAGAACCTCTGTTCAGTTCCACAGTCATTTATCTGTAGAGGTTCCCACACAGTTTGGCATTCAGATCAATAAGAGATGCAACTAAGTTTTTTTTGTTAATATAAGTTATAATTTTGATTTATCTTTTACTCTGTAAAGTGTCAAAATATAGTGAAAAAGGTAATATCTTTACCTTATTATCTGTTAGGTTATGAAATAGCTGAGCTACTAATTAACTAATTGCTGCAGTTTTGCAGGAACATTGAGTTTATCGCTTCAACCTTTCAATCAGCCCAAAGGAACCCACTAGGTTAGCTATCCAAAAGTTCAGTTCACTGCAGTTCACTACTTGTTTTTATGTTCTGCATCTACATTTGCTTTTAATCTTTTAGTCTATAAAATGTCAGAAAATGTGAAATCTTTAAAGGTCTGTGGACACCAAAAGATAAACAGATGGCAGCAGAAAATTTGTAAAATGTTTGGTGGAGGATTTATGATTGTGGTATCAATCATAAGTAGTAGTTCATTTTTTATATTTTTGTAGTTCATTTTTCTGGCAATCAACCAAAAGTGAGTACAAAGTGAGAAGATTAAAAGGAGGACTATTGATTGATGTTAGTCAAACTCCATGATGCAACTGCTGACTTATACAGTGATTTCTTTGTCCGCTGAATCCCCTCTAATTCCATCATTATACCTCTTAATTTTATTATTTTATCTCAAAAGTCTTCTATTTTTCCTAACCCGGCAAACTCTCCTTTCTGTGTCGTTGTATGCTCTACCTCACTGAACACGTGAAAATTACTGGTTTGGTCCTGAAAAGAAAGCACTTAAATATTACACTCATACTGTCTCTCCAGGATCTGTTTAAGAAGGTGGTGCCATACCACTGTCTAGGAGGGATTTGGTCTCAGCGGGATAAGAAGGGGAAAGAGCACCTGGCTCCCACCATTAGAGCCACTGTGGCCCAGTTCAACTCTGTCACCAACTGTGTCATCACAACCTGCCTGAGCAACCCGAGTCTGAAGCCTAACCAGCGAGCCAGGCTGCTGGAGCGGTGGATAGACGTGGCTCGGGTGAGCAGCTCTGTCTGGCTTGCGCAGTTTAACGTGGCCAGCAAATAAAAAGTGCTTGTCTCTTTTTCTGATCGGATCGTTGCTGTCATTGTTTTCAGGAGTGTCGAATTCTGAAGAACTTCTCCTCACTGCGAGCCATCCTCTCCGCCCTGCAGTGCAACGCCATCCACCGCCTGAAGAGAACCTGGGAGGAAGTGTCTCGGTAGGTTTTCAGTCAAAATGGCTACTTGGAAGGTTCACAAAACCACTGTTGCGCTGTAACAGCAGCACATTGCTGGAGATGTTGTCAGGTTTGCAGTGAGTAGCGTGTACAGCGGAAAGCCCCTGACCTCTGCATCAATCCACAGGGAGAGTTTCCGCACCTTCCGTGAGCTGTCCGAGATCTTCTCAGATGACAACAACTACTCCCTCAGCCGAGAGCTGCTGGTGAAGGTGGGTCACAACTAAAAAGTGATCAAGAGTAATAACTTTTAATATAAAGCTGTTTTATGTAAATATTTTATGATTTCTGGCCCTCATTCCTAATAAGAATTAGCTGATTAGCTGATGCTCTTTGAGCGAGGCTCTCCCTTCTAACCAATCGGAGGACTTCGACAATTTCCATTTGTTTAATGTTTCGTAGCATGATGATTTTTTTTTTAAAAGGTCATGACAGCGATTGTGTAGCAAAGCTATAACCGAGATGGAGGGATCAGAGGAGTAGAGGAGAATGATGCTAAGCCTCATGTTAGCGCTAACTTAAAATTAAAAGACCAGTATGTAAGTATGTAAGGTTTAACTATCCATAGCAAGCAGGCAAACAAGATTATAGCTGCTCTTGCCTGTCTTGTTTTGGAAAAAAAACTCTTAAACCCTCTTAAGGTACATGCTGGTCCTACACCTGCCTGCTACATGTAACCTGATCTGACTCAGCTCCTTCACTGTCATACAAATATTGCAAAATAATCATGAAGAAAACCAAGCTAGAGAAACACAAGGTATAAATCTAGTTAGTTGGTTTGTAGTGAAACTAATAATTACTAATTGCCAATAATTAAGCAAACATACAAATAAAAACAGCTGTTGGGATGGATATGCGCTGGTCTGCACTTGCAGATGTTCAGGCCGACTGTTGCAGCAGATCGGAGCATAGACACTAAACACTGCCTCACCAGTCCTGCACTTTGGAACAGATGAGAGGCCAGAGAACCTGATAGTCTGTCCTGGTTTATGCCCTGGAAGCATGTCAGATAAGTGAGCTGGTGCAAGACCACAAAGTGCTTTCATAACAAGTAAAAGGATTTTAAAATCAATACTGCAGCAAGTCAGCCAGTATCATTTTGTGCTTAAGTAACCTGCAGAAAGAAAGTGTCAGGCTCAGTTTGGTAGACATTACAGACCGTCTCACTGACCCTTAAATGATGATGAGATAATAGGACAGAGGTATTCCAGAAAAAATAGCCAGAGATGGCAGCACGATGTATGACCCTCCCACTGGTGGACTTCCTCACATCTGTCTAACAACAGCTGCAAAGTAACATCCAGAGAAACATCCTGCAGGGCAGAACACCTTGTACCGTGTACTTCCGGATCACAACATCCATCCAGTTTATTTCTCATGAAGTCCTGGGTGGGCTCCGTGCTGCTGACAGGTTGTCATCATTAATGAGATTTATGTATTTTAATGCAGAGGCACGTTGACACCTTTTAGTGTTTTGCAGCTTGTGCTGACGCATTCAGTGTGAGGACAGCAGGAGCTAACACGCAGAGAAATGTGATAACAGGAAACGAGATGGCAAAACTACCTTTTTTATATAAGTGAATTTTCAACACAGACACATAGCAAAACATCAGACTGCTACAATTTATGTTAAAATCCCAACTTCATATACATATTTACACTTCCAGGAACACAGTTATCTCTAATGCTCTGTGAATAAACCTCCGTAAATCTGCTGACAGCTGCAGAACTTTATATGTTTCTGTATAAAAGTAATTAAACAATAGTTGCATAATTCTGCATAATTTAAATGGTGGTGGTTTGCAAAAGGCTGAACAAATACAGGCTAAAAAAGTGGAGTCAGTGACTGCATTGTAAAATTAAGTATGTTGGGAGGTATAGATACAAAAGTAAAGTACACCAAGTATCCCAAACAGAAATAAGGCATAATTACAGTATTTATTAATGTGTGCCAATATTTTGACAGAACACATCATGAATCTGATGTATTTTTTTATTAGGACTTTTCTTAAGAACAAATTAAAGGAAAAAAAAACTTGAGGCCCATAGTTCTTATATTCCCTGGAAACTGACACTCTCCTCCCAGACATGTCCAGTTAAGTAAAAAAAACAGATCCGTAATTCCATAAAAAGTGTAGTTTTTAACAAACATTACTTAAACAGGTGAAATAATCCTTTTTTCATGAAGAACCACAGTGTGAAGCTCTGTTAGATTTGAAATGTCTGGCTTATTTAAAGATTTCTTCTAATGCACACAAATGGCTTTTGAATGTGTCACCATAAACATTAGAGGTGGTGATTGCATCTCACCTAATTATAAACCTGAGTAGTTTTCTGACGTAATAGTGAGTGAACACCCAGGGCTTCCTCTGAGGGAATCCCTGCTGACGTCAAAGGGAGGTAACCTTTGGCAGGTGTGCTGCAGATAACAGCTCCGATCTGACGCTGCTGTAAAACAAAACCCTGAGGCGTTGTCCGTTTCTCGCCATATCTGCTCAGGCCAGGCTGCGTTCGCTCAACTTGAACAGTTCGAGCTGCACATGGCTACAGAATGCCTCTGAGCATTACATCACTGTGAGGAATGTGACTGGAAACACCAGGAGGTGGATGTTTTCCCAGTTTTTCTCAGAAGCTGCTAGAGGAAAAAAGGGTTTTGAAGAAAACTCAGCATGAAAGTATAGCCCCATTCGTCTTTACATTTAAAAAGTAAACTAAAGTGTGTTAAATTTTGTCGACTTTCATTCATAAAAAATGTATGTTTTCAAGAAATGCATATGATAAATTAGTTTTACAACTCAACTCCACAGGTTTGGAGAAATTAGGTTGCTGTATGTAACTCTGTTTGCTGAGGCAGTGATGTTTTGTTTATTATGAAACAAACTATTTTCAGTGCAGTTAACGAACAATTCATAACAATTTTGGTATTTTTAGAAAACTGTATTGGATGATGTCTGTTTATGAAGCACTTTTCATGTTTCTCTACCACATGATTACTAAAAAGTACTAAATAAATACAAATAACACTTGTTTCCTAAAGTGCCAGGTAATTTTTAGGAAACTTTCCAGGAGATAAGGTAGAAAATACAGTTTGAGATATGTGTGGGTAATGAAGTCAGTAAGATGAGAGAATTGTGTAAAGTGTTACACAGAATATAAACAGCTGTAATTAGGTCTATTTTAAAGGCTGGACTGTGTCTTAATGTTCTTTAGGAGGGCACTTCGAAGTTCGCAACTTTGGAAATCAACCCCAAACGAGCTCAGAGGAGACACCAACAGCAGAGAGACCTGGTGAGTCCACAAAACGCAACACTAACTGTTACATAGTAAAATCTTTTTCTGTCAACACGTCTATAGAGACCACAAAGTGTCAATTATGTGCCAGCAGCTCCATCTAGTGGCAAATGAAGTGATAGAGAATGTTTAGTAGGACATGTCGATGTCCTGCTCAGACACTAACTGACTAACTGTCCCTCTGTGAACAGGGAGTGATGCAGGGGACGATTCCCTACCTGGGGACCTTTCTGACAGACCTAGTGATGATGGACACTGCCATGAAAGATTACACTGAGGTCAGACTCTGGTGTGGCTTGAGATCATTTTTATTTTCTTTCTTACTACTACCCGCTCATGTTTTCAATCTTCTTTGTAGGGTGGTCTGATCAACTTTGAAAAGAGAAGAAAGGTAAATGTTAAACAAAAACCACAAAACTCATAAATAAATTTGAAAACGTTTTAAGATAAGTGACTAAATCCCTTGCGGTGCTCGCTGCCTGCAGGAGTTTGAGGTGATTGCTCAGATTAAACTGCTCCAGTTGGCGTCCAACAACTACAGCTTCACTCAGGACAGCCACTTCAGAGAGTGGTTCGCAGGCGTGGAGAAGCTCAGCGAGGCAGAGAGGTCAGTCGGTTTGGTTTATTTCAGCCAGTCATCTTACATTAAATACATACATTTTAAGAAATATAAACAATAGATGCATCACAACAGCTAAAATTTTAAATAATGACTGAAAAAGGCATGGGCAGAAGCAATGCTTGTATATGTCCACCCTTCACTCTTCTTCTGAGGCTCCCCTGCACAAAACCATAACAGGACATGAAGAGAATAGCAAAGAAAGGAAAAAGAAAGAATTTCACACGTGTAAACCTCAAATTATTTTTTGTTTAGCAAGAGCGAATTACACAGTTAAAGTTTTTATAAGCATCATTACACAGTTTAAAACCCTTCAATGAAAGCACATCTTCTTTTAATCCCTTCTTTTAGCTTCAGTATCTGTAAAGTCATATTTACTGTCCTGCATTAAGATAAAATGTCATGATATGTGACAATATGTGATAAAACAAATATGTGACCTAAAAACATTCATTAGTAGGGTCATATGAGCTTGTTTCTGTTGTAAAACTCCTGATTTTATTAGCGTTGTGTAAGTTGAGTTCAACACAAGAAGATAAGTAATGAAGTAAGTGTGCAGAATATTATATACCAGCTCCTATGATTTAACTTGTGACTTTTCCTTCAATATGTTTAATATGTTTTTTCAAAGTTACTTAATTTTGTGTCAGTTATTGTTTGACTTCCAATAACTATATTAATTAATTATTTTTAATATTAATAGACACTTTATTAGCTCCAGACCCCATTTTTAAATTTTTTCCAAC
>OMLM01008198.1:17286-59034 GCA_900302695.1 Helostoma temminkii
TAAGTAAACATTTTGACTTGATAATGTTAGAAAATGGTGAAATGCCTACATTAGCGTCGATAAAAAGCTGGGAGAGCTAGCATTTAAATAATAATAACATTTAAAGAAAAAACAATCCAACACCATTAATCATTTATTAAAATGTTTGTGGCTTTGTCAGGCGCGTTAAAGCAAATGATTTTAGCTCTAATGAGTTTAGCGCTATCCTAGTGTTTGTTAATTTTGCTTCACGATTTAGCATCACTGGGCTTCCATACACCAGATTAGCACTTTACGTTTTTGAACAAAAATATTAAATATAATTAAATTTGACCACATAAAATAAATATTCATTAACGACTAAACAGTTATGCCTTTTAAAACACTAAAAGATGTTTGGTGTAAGCCTGGATCTGACCTCTGCACAGGAAGAAGCGACAGACTGTTGTTTAAATCTTCCAACATGGCGGCTCATCCTCCATATCCATTGGTAACTACTCTCCACATGTGCCATGACAGGCCTGAGTGTGAGCCCTGCCGATTTATCCTGCAAGGACGTTTGCTCGTGGTTTACGTGCCGGTGACGACAGCAGAGTCTCTGTTCTCTGGGCTCGGACTCGCAGCAGCTGTGGACAAAATAGATTCTGATTTCTGAATCCATATGTAAAATGTCAGGAGAAAGTTTTGAAATTATGCTGTGTGTAGTAGCCCAGATAAACGACGCCGATGCTGCCACATTGCACATGAGGGAACAAAATCGTTTGTCTTTTCTGTGTCCTCCATGTTTATCATAAGGGAAAAATCCAACCGAACACAACTTATCTATGTTTACAAAAGCATTTTGTCGTGATGTTTCCACCTTTGGGACCTTATTTCTCTTAAGCTAACGTCCAGGACTGGTTTAGTCATGAATGTAGCCCCAGCTTGTATCGCATTAACTTGCGTTCAAGTCGTTAAGTCACTGATAACTAAACAATAAATATGTGCAAATTCGACATAAGTCTGAAGGTATTTCAAGAATCCTCAGTCCACGATGTGGACTGGTAGACAGTCAGGTGCACAAAAGCAAGATATTTTTAATTATTATTAATTATTGAAAATCGATGGCAGCCGCACCACTGGTTAGAGTCACAGGAAAAACTAGTTTAAGTGTCTTTTTGAAGAAAAAACGAAAGTGATGATGACATTTAACACATTTTAGATGTAACTAATAAACAGAGTCCTTATCTAAATGTGTAAATAATTAATTCATAGCCATTAAAATTTCAAAATGAAACGATTGATTAAAAATATAATTTTTGTGCACTGGGCTGGATTATCATTACAAATATTTAAAGAAATGTGCCCACAAGTTTATTTTCTGATCGTTTGATCTGTGACTCAGATGTAAGATCGTCCACGAAGGCACGTGTGGACACGGAGAGCAGATGTCCTTTGTCTCTGGAAGACACTTGGCTAGTTAGCTTCACATGCTAATGTTTAAACACATTCTGTTTGTGTCTATACTTCAGAACTCTTCAGCGACCGTTACCGACACCTCTCTCATCACCAGAAACACTTTATGACGGAATATCTAAGGTTGGATTTTTCCTGAGGAGTTGTTCATATCACTGCAGCCAAACGCTGCAGCCATGTGTTGCCTTTTTTTAAAATTAATTTTGTTATCTTCACCTGCGTGAACATCATAATGCTAACGATCAAATGAACGGCGCGTCCCAACTATTTTTTTAGAAGCAATATGGCGACGAGCGGCAGGAGGCACATCGTCGGGCTGTTGTGGATGTTGTTCGTGCCACTGTGGCGTGAAATCTTTGCTGTTGAACACTGTGACCTTTGACCCTTTCACTCTGCCCTCTCTGCCTGTTGATCAGCGTCATGTCGAGCACTGTGAACTAAAAAAAAAAAGGTGTCATTCTCCTTTAGTGGCGTCGTAGTGAACATCCACCCTTTGCTCATGTTGTTGGCGAGCAGCGAGGGCGGGAGGCTTGAGCCTACATGTGCCAAAAATAACAAGGAAAGAGAGAAGAGGTTGCTTTTGACAGATGAATCCGCTGCCTTTCATAGTGGGAAAAAACAAGTTTATATGTTTACTGTTGTCGCTTTTTTCTGGAAAACAAAAAAGGGTTAAAACATTACGAAAAAAAAAAGTTCTGGACCCAATTTCCCTGTGGAGAATTCGACTTGAAGCCACTTGTCAAGAGCTGCAGATGAAGCTGTTGTAGAAATCAATTACCCTCCACGTCTGGTGTCTTCAGGATCCAACGGCTGCCGGGTTTAGTAAACACTCTGTGCCACCGCATTCAGCTGTTTGTTCCGCACAATATCTAGATCTGAGGTGTGTTCGCTGGCGAAAAAATGTAGCAGCGAGTCCTGCTCATGTTGTCAGTGCTCGGTCCTGCACGCCCCGGCGAGAGCAACCACTTGGAAACCAGCAGTGACGCAGGCACATAAAGTCTTTTTAACAATATTTCAATGGGGTGTTTGGTTTTTTTTCTTAGGAACTTATAATTACTGTTTGCAGCAGGACCTTAAATGCACCACGATGTCTGTAAAAACTGTTTTGGTATCTCCTACTTGATGTCACAGATTGACCACACACTGACAGCAACTGGATCCTTTCTGATCCTTAAAGGATAAAGCTTTTTTTTTTCTTTACTTCCTATAGAGCTTGATAGTTTGTGACTCATCTCGTTTCTACAGAAGTTTTAAATCTTAAAAAATATCTCATAAATATGTAGTTACATTGTTAAACGGGCTCGGTAATTTACTAAAACATCCTGTCACTGTAGTTTTTAGTAAATTCAATCCACATTTGGTCTCTAGTGAATATTTAGAGCAGCACACATTAGACAATAATGGAGCTCTGATATAATAAAACATGGAAAAAGAAAAGTACAGTTTTACAGGAATACTTGAACGCAGCATCAGTGTTTTCTATGCAGCGTTTGTTTGAGAAAAAAAGTTTTATCGTTTTTCCAGTTAACACAAAAATGTAAAACATATTTCTGCAGCAGCTCCATCTCAAACGTTGTGCACCTGAGTGGAGGCTTTAAATGGATTTTCTTGACTGCGAGTGTTTCTGTGCTGACGAGGTCGATGTTGGACTGTGTGTCGTCGTAGCCCGTGTTGACATGACGTACCTTTTTTGTGATTTGACCTGATTCTGTGGGAGTTTGAACAAAATAAAATTTTTTAAAAAGAGGCTGCGTTTACAGGAAAAAAGTAAACCAGTTGGTGTGGTATGTGTTTTGTTTTTTTGATTTTTTTTTTATAATTTAGCAGTTTGTTTTGTTCTCCTGAACTGTGCTCGGGTGCCATTTTCCATTTTAAGAAAAGGATTTCACAACTTTTTCTAACTGCAGTCGCCTCTTTGTTTTACTTTTCCCAACAACACAAACCTATGTAGAATTAAAAAAAAACATCTTTGATTATGTCTTTGTTTATTTATGGATTTGTATATATAGATTTTGTTTTTCATTGTACATTCCCTCCCTTCTTGGTTATAGATTAATATATTCATGTATATACGAATAAACATTAAGTTTCTAAAAGTAAAAACTGTTGCCTATTTGTTTTGTTTGTGGTTTGTTGTTCGTTATACAGGGTTTGTTTAGCTTTCGACAGTAGCTTGGAAAGCTAAAGCTAATTAATGAGGCTTTTGAACTGAATTACATCTATATTTTATGTCTCTAAACAAAGGGTTTCAGATAAAATTAAGGCCAATTCTTTACTCCCTAATTCATTAAAGGTCTGTGTTAGGCAAAACACAGTTTGTGTTTTTTAATTCACAAGACACATTTCATTGATTTCCTCATTGGTTCCATCTTGCCAGTGCCCTCACCACTAGAGGTAGCATGAGGTGGTGTCTGCAACCCACAGAAGTTGCTCAGCTCCTCCAGGATGGCCCATCAATGCGCACTGTGGCAAGAAGGTTTGCTGTGTCTCCCAGCACAGTGTCGAGAGCATTGAGGAGATACCAGGAGACAGGCCTGTACACCAGGAGACGTGGAGGGGCCATAGGAGGACAACAACCCAGCAGCAGGACCGCTATCTGCTCCTTTGTACAAGGAGGAACGGGGGAGCACTGCCATAGCCCTACAGAATGACCTTCAGGAGGCCACAAATGTGCATGTTTCTGCCCAAACTGTCAGAAACAGACTCCATAAGAGTGGTATGAGGGCCTGACGTCCACAAGTGAGGCCTGTGCTCACAGCCCAACACTGTGCAGGCTGATTGGTATTTGGCAAAGAACACCAGGATTGGCAGATGAATCCAATCCAACACCTCTGGGACATCATGTCTCGTTTAATCCACAATCCAGACGTTGTGGGGAGTGCATACAGACACGTGGAGGCCACACACACTACTGAGCCTAATTTTGAATTGTCTTAAGGAATTTCCACAGAAGTTGGATCAGCCTGTGATCTGACTTTTCCACTTTTATTTTGAGTATGATTCTGAATCCAGACCTCCATGAGATGATGATTTTGATTTCCATTGATCATTCTTGTGTTATCTTGTTCTCAATGCATTCCACTGGGTAATGAATAAAGATTTTCAGCTGGAAGATTCATTCATCAAGATCTAGGATGTGTTTCTTTAAGTGTTCCCTTTATTTTTTGAACAGCGTATATATCCCATTTCCTCAATGTTATTTGAAATTCAATGCCTTCCCAAAACAAGCAAATTCCAAAGAAGTTGGAATTCCTTTTTGTTTGGAACATTTTGAACATTTACAAAGTTTATGAAAAATGTATGAAAACATTAACAGAGTTCATGACATACTGAACTGAAATGTTGTTTTACACCTCAGGGTCACTGTAGATCTGTGTCTTCCTCTTAATTAACAAATGGAGGTTTCCATGGCCTGATTTTAGCACTTTTAATCTGTTTTCTTTTTTTTAAAGGTATCTGCACTGTGGAGGGTGGTACTGACACAGAGATGCAAAGCTTTATTTATTTTGTTTATTTCTAATATTAATATAGATGTTCTTTATTAATATACTGCTAAAGTACTAAATTCATGTGAAATATGCAGACTGAATGAATAATAAATCATTTTACTGAAATCACAAATATCAAACAGCTCTACCAGTACAATGATTCATTTCACGTACTTACATGTTTTTAGGTTTAGAATTTATCAAATTTTAAATTAATTCAGTCATTTAGTTTAATTTTTCTTACTCATTCTCACAGTTGTGATTTGTTATATAGAAACGACAGAATTTTAATTTAGTACATACACTGACAATACAGTTTATCATTGATTATTCATTAATTTGTCTGGGTTGATAGTTTGATCGATGCAGCAGCGATCGATTAATCGTCGAGAGCCCAGTGATACGTCATCTCCCAGCGACATTACGTGCCTGTCATTCGCGCCTGCGCCGTAGCTTGGGGCTTTGTTATTTCATTTCAGTATGGCGCTTAGCAAGACGTTTGGACAAAAACCGGTCAAATTTCAGCTGGAGGAAGATGGAGAGTTTTATATGATCGGATCGGAGGTTCGTCCTTCACCTTCTTAACATACATTAATATGAATTGCTTATGTATTTGGTAAAAATGTATCGTTTAGTCAGTCAGCCGGTCCGCTAGCAAGTAGCTATCTAGCTGTTTAGCTAACGATGCTAACAGAGTGTAAAGGCAGCGGACGAAGACTCATTCATTTATTGTTTTAAATTTATCCTTATTATTGTTTGTAATTTAGAAAAACAAAACATAAACACATTAGTCTATATGTTAGGACAACGTGAACGCAGATCTAAAAATACTCGTGCTTCTCTAGAGGGTGACCCCTTTTTGTTCGTCTGAGCTACCTGACAAATAGCTAACTTGGCTAGCTAGTTAGCATATGGTGTTTTATTCAGAGGTTTATAAAACAAATAGACAATTTTACTCAGTTTATACATTTTGAGTGGATTAATTGTCTGTGCCTTGCCTTGTGTTTTATAAACTCATTATTTGGTTTATTTTAATTCGGCGCCGTGTAGGTAAAGTTAGCATTCGCCATAATAAAATAAACTCATGGGGACTACCAGAAAGGTAAATACAGACATTTCCGGAAAAACGCTGATAACAGCACAGAGTTAAAACCTTACAAATATTTACAGTAGTGGAACATGTTGGGTTATTTATAGATATTTTCTAGTAGCTGTGGTTACTCTCACATTTCAGTTATTACTCAGAAAGTCAGTGTTTGTTTTTACAGACTCAACCCAGACATTCATACTGCAAACTTTAAATTTAGTTAAACAGCAACGGTGAATATTAATAATATTAAACCAATATTTGCAGGACTAGGTGACTCTACACGGTGTCAAAAATATTTCTTAGCTGTGTGTTGTCATTCTGAGCAGAAAACAGACGACAACACAGTGAAGTGTATGAAATAAAAACATGCTTGTGTTTATGTTCTTGTCTGTCTTCAGGTGGGAAACTACCTCCGTATGTTTAGAGGCTCCCTGTATAAAAGATACCCGTCGTTATGGAGGAAACTGGCATCAGTAGAAGAACGGAAAAAAATAGTGGAGTCGTCACATGGTCAGTAAAGTGCATCACACAGTAACGGTGTTCGGATCAGGCACTAGGAATAATTTATAATCAAGCTTTATAAAATAATTAGTTTAAAGTTTGCTGACAATCATTTTGTAATTGATAGCTACTGCTGCTGTGCCTGTTGACTCTATCATTATTCTTTTGTATTTCAGATCATGGTTACACTCAGCTGGCCACCAGTGTGACGCTGCTGAAGGCTTCGGAGGTCGAGGAGATCCTCGAAGGAAACGATGAGAAGTACAAAGCCGTGTCCATCAGCACTGAGCCACCTGCCTACCTCAGGTACGTCTGCTGCAGTCATCTGTGGAAACGTTGTTCGCACTGGACAATTGAAAAGTAAAAATGTGAAGGTAATTAAAGTTAAAAATGATATAAGGCTTTATCTTAAACCCATCAAGTCGGAGTAGAATAAACTACATAAACATTTACTGTAGCTCAGTTGGTATCATCTTTAAAACTCCTGGTTTACCTGATTCCTTGAAGTGTCCCTGGACAAGACACTGAACCCCTGTATCCCTTGGTAGCCTGTCGACATAGAATTTCCTCAAGAGGAAATCAATTATTATTATTATTATTATTATTATTATTTACTGCATGTTTTTGCAACTCATTTTGTGTGATCTTCACGTCTGTGTGTCTTGCTTTGCCACCAGGGAACAGAAGGCGAAGAGGAACAGTCAGTGGGTTCCCACACTGCCCAACAGCTCTCACCACCTGGACGCGGTGCCCTGCTCCACCACCATCAACCGGAGCCGACTGGGCCGCGACAAGAAGAGGACCTTTCCACTGTGGTGAGCAGCAAGAACCAGCTCGAGCTGCTGGGAAGCCTGGAGGCAGATTATTTTATGGAGTCTGTAAAGTTGATATAAAATTAGGGATGTCCCGAAACCTAATGGCTCAGATACTCGTGTTTATAAAACTTAGATACCGCACTTGATGCCACTTTACGTCAGAGCTGCGTCAGGCAGCACAGAGCAGATGAGACGAACTGGAAGTAAAGATGTGTTAATTAGAGAATCCGATTAATTTTCACAATAAAACATTAAACTGTGCCTAAAGTCCCCCTGTTACACCTGTAGCTGGTTGACTGAATGCACCCAGTGCTGGTTTCTTCTCCTAGCACATCTCCTCTGCTGTGCTGTGATTAGCAGAAGGAGAGAGTTTTTCTTCTGCCAAACAATGTGTGTCAAACACACAAACAAATTAATTAAAATACACAAAGCTTCTACTCGCTCTAGGTTAAAAATGTGGCTTTGGAAAAGATGGAATAAACACACCTCAAAGCAGAGGCCTGAGGAAAACTATATACTTTAAGACAAGTGTGTAACACACAGTACAACAAGTTTGCTAATGACAGCAACAGCAGCCACCACCACTGCATCAAACACTGGAGAAGTTAGTGAAGCCCAGGTATGTTGTTCTCAGCTGTCATCACACTGTCTTAGTGAAGGAATGAGACTTTGAGGAAATAATATTTTTTAAGCAAAACAATTTCCAAGCCCCAGCCGGCGGTATCGGGACATCCCTACATAAAACAGCAGCCGCAGTGGACAACACACGTCACTTCACGCTTCAGCTTTTATTCTGTAAGTTTATGCTCTGTGTGTTTCTGCTGCAGCTTTGACGACCACGATCCAGCAGTGATCCATGAAAACGCCACCCAGTCTGAAGTTCTGGTTCCAATCCGTCTGGACATGGAGATTGAGGGACAGAAGCTCAGAGACGCTTTCACCTGGAATATGAACGGTACCTTCACATAAAACGTGCAGTGCGGCATCACGTTGTTGATGAGAACAAACACAATATGTTTCTTCTGCTTTTTAATTTTCCAGAGAAGCTGATGACGCCCGAGATGTTTGCTGAGATCCTCTGTGATGACCTGGACCTCAACCCGCTGGCCTTCGTCCCCGCCATTGCGTCCGCCATCCGACAGCAGATCGAGTCCTACCCAACAGACAGCATCCTGGAGGACCAGACGGACCAGAGGGTCATCATCAAGGTGAAGCTCTACGCTCAGTAGTTGTATTTTATTTTATTGTATTTTAGTTGTTTATTAACCGTTCGCCTCCTGTTGGGAAAATGTGTTCGTTCCAGCTGAACATCCATGTTGGGAACATTTCTCTGGTGGACCAGTTCGAGTGGGACATGTCTGAGAGGGAGAACTCTCCGGAGAAGTTCGCTCTGAAGCTGTGCTCCGAGCTCGGCCTGGGCGGGGAGTTCGTCACCACCATCGCCTACAGCATCCGCGGCCAGCTGAGCTGGCACCAGAGAACATACGCCTTCAGGTACTGCCCCGCAAACACAGATCGAAATGTTGGTTTACACGTCGCGTTTTGGATTTCTTTCTTTGCCATTTCATCTATATCCAAGTATCTGATTGGTGATATATAAGTAGTGTGTAATTTTAATTCAAATTTGCATAATTTTGTACAGAATTTCCTGAAAAGCTGCAAAAGGAAGCAACTGAATGTTTGTTTTCATCTACTGAGTGTTAGCTCACCGGGATAAACAGCAGGTGGCGCTGATGCTCCAGTCGGCCGCTTATAAATCACTGCAGAAGCAGAGGATGCAGCTACGTAACATCTGTTTGTTTCATGACGTCCGCAGCCTCATCGCTCCGCTCTGATCTGATGTTTAATCATGACAGAGAATCTTCTCCACTTCAGCCACGACTGAAAGTGTTTTTTGCCTTAATCCAACTTTATTTTTTTTTTGTTTTTACTGTAAAATAGTTGTAGACTGATTATAAATTCCAGGTTGCAGGACATTAAGCTGTTACGGTGGTTGGTGTTATGTTATTATATTTTTTTAACGTGTAGAACTTTCGTCTCTGTATCGTAAGGGACGTTGAAACTGTTTCCCACGTTTTCAGAATTTTAGGGCGTTGCAGGAACGAACGTGTGGAAATGTCTGCCCTGTTTTTGTGAGGGCTGATGCGAGCTTGGACCTCGCTGGACCTCTGGCTTCTTGTCAGGATTCTGATCCAACGTGTGAACTGTGGTGTTGCATTTTAGTTTCTCCAGTGAATTTAAGCTCTTGTTTGGTGTTTACTGCTGCTGCTCTGATGGTTCTTTGGGTGAAATGTGGCCGACTGTCTGCTGTCTGAGTTTAAGTGTTCCAGGATGTCAGGTTATGAAACACTGGCAGCAGAGATGATCTGTGTCACAGTTGGAAATCTGGTCTGGAAGAAACAAGTTTATTCTCCTGCTCTTTCCCAGTTTTGTTTTAATTTTTTATTTATACATTTTTTTATTTTGTTTTTATTATTGTTGTTTAGTTTCCTCCAGCTCAGGTTGTCTGCTCCTCTGAAGTGATGGGAGAAGTGTTTTTTTCTGATGTCCTGCGTTTGTGTGAGGACTTTGTTTAGAGGCACACGTTACCGTGGTTACGTCATTGTTTTTCAGCTAGCATCCTACTAGCCACTAGCTATTAGCCCGTCACCAGAAGAGAGATGCTAAAATCCACCTGGAGCTGAGGAGAAGTGATGGGAAAACTTGGTGAGACAATGTCCCTCCAGAAATAATGACTCCAGACGAGTCATCTGCGCTGATCAATGACCAGAGCATTGACCTGATTCATTGTAGATGGATGGTTTTCAGCTGGGGAGGGGAGACTCAGTGACCTGGATGACTGCAGACTGACCTGCCTCTTACTACTACCTGTTATCACGGTGTTGTCCTATTCTGTTTCTTCAGGACTAACAGACACTGTCTAGCAGACTAAACTAGTCAATCAGACCCATCTGTCTCTGCGTCATCATCTTTTTAAGTGACGCTGATTAAAATTTGTATATATTTTTTCTTCTTCTGCAGTGAGAACCCCCTGCCCACAGTGGAGATAGCCATTAGAAACACAGGCGATGCCGACCAGTGGTGCCCCCTGCTGGAGACCCTGACAGACGCAGAGATGGAGAAGAAGATCAGAGACCAGGACAGAAACACAAGGTCAGTGTTGAAGCACCGTCCAGTTGGTGTAAAGAAAAATTTTAAAGTTCACTTTGTAGGATTAGAGGCTGTTTTACATTATATACTGTATATATAATTGTTTTAAATTAAATTCAGACTCCTGTCTCCTGGACAATGTTATTCATACAAGGAAATTAAGAAAGTTGTTCTTCAAAGGGACTGAAATTATTTCATTGTTTTTTTGTTATTTAATTACTTCTGAGTTTTTATTACTCTGGAGTTTGCGTTGTGTCATCACGAGCACAAAGGGAGCAGAAATGTTGACGCTTTGTTCGCTCCGCAGGCGAATGAGGCGACTGGCGAACACGGCACCCGCCTGGTAGGCGAAGCGGCATCGGCAGCGCTGCCCAGTCTGATTGAGGTATGGCGCAGTTGCGGTTTGCAACATCAACAACAAAGACGTTCCCCCATCACTCGCTGGATGTCTTTTCTGCTCAGTCGGGTCCTCAGTCCGCCCTTCACCGTTTTTAATTTTATTATCTTTATGTTCTGTTTGGCAAAGCCCCCCGGTAGAAAATGTCCCCGCTTCGTGTTTCCCTTACGACCTTCAGTCCGGAGAAGCTGCTCTCAATTTGACCACTGACTCTTTACCAGATCCCGGAGGAGGGAGAAACACACAACCAGTCTCAGATAATATATTGTTCTGTTGTATTTGTTGTCTTTTTGTACATTTTAATAATTCTTACAAAATAAAAAAAAAAGGTGAAAGCTTCATTTGCTGCTCTGGTTTTTTCGTGTGTGTGTCATTTAACAAAGCTACTGTATAAAATATTTGTGCATTTGATATTGTTTATTTTTGTTTATTTTTTGACAAGCTGATAATTGCAACAAATGTCATTAAAGTAAAATGAATTAAAATAATTGAGGAAATGACACTTCTCCGAGGAAACATATCTACTGCTGCCTTGTTAAAATATCTCTTTACAGGCGTTGGTCTACTGCAGATGCTTTTGTTGGAAATTAAATGTTTTCATGTTCATATTTGGACTAGACTGTATGTTTGTAGTTGTTTATAAGATGTTTTATATATATTTTTTAGTCACACTCTTGAGGCATTTATTCGTTACTTCACTATTAATAGATGCCGTCGACTCTCAGAAGGATCCGTACAGACGTAAATGGTTCCTACATGATGACTTGGCGACTCCTTGACTTCATGAGGCTGACATGCAGCTGTTTGTGGATAAACAGTGAACATCAGGTACATCTTTAGGTTCATGTCGCTCTATTGTTTGCTGGGTCACCATCACCCTCAAATGCACTTCGAGGTCACACTAGCACGTTCGCACCCTAAACTGGAGGTAAATCTAAGCATGTTAGCATTTAGCTAAATGGCTCCACTGTGTCTAAATGTGTGTTTCCATTACAGGAACCTTCCTCGGATCCACAGGAACCGTTTGGAGGAGTTTGGATCTGATCTGTGTTTCCACTGCAGAAACCAGGGTTGAAATGAACCTGCAGGAAGGTGGCTTCTAGAACAGTCTGTGCTCGGCACTTAGTATCTTGTGAAGTTTACAGGACTTTCAGGATGGGTGTTGCACTGCAGAACATCACTGTCATGCATTGGTGGCAGGTAATAATCAGGTAGAACAGACCACTAAACTGTATATGAGGAGACTATAGTATGTTTGTTAATCGTCCCGGAGATTAAATTAATTAAAGATCAAATTAGCACGCAGACCTCAACAACACTGTGTGTGGGATTGCAGAGGTCGTAGAGGCCACTTCCTCTTTTGTTACAATAATTTAAAGTGCTGCTCAACCTCCATTAGCTGCAACGCCAACATGTTTGGCTCAGTTTCTGTCACCATTGTGTGTAGAAGACACTGAGTGCCATCAAAATGCCACCAGCAGGTCAGGTATGTTTCAGGAGGTGAAACTCTGTGTAGATTGAATGCAGAAACACAAACCAAGCTTTATCCTGGAAGAACTTTAACCTGGATGTAAGTTATTAGGCAATTAATGTGCTGTCATGGACATAGACCTGCATCCACATGAGGAATTCTGCAGTACGACTGACACAACACAACTACATGGAAAATCCAACAAATCCCGCTTGAGCAGAACCAAGTGACAGTGGAGAGAGAAAAGAACTGAACTGGTGAATAATGACTAAACGTTTCTCAGATTTAACACATCCAAACTGTAAACTCATTATATCTTGTGTGAAGTTAATTTAAGAATAAGAATCAGAAAACCTTTATTAGTCCCATAATGGGGAAATCCCGTTGTTACAACAGCTTAAGAAGAGATGAATATCAGAAGGACAATCTGACCAAAGAGCATTAATTAAAGACTAAACTGGCACAGAACGAGCTAAATAAACTAAAATACCTGACAAGTAAACCAATATACCAGTATACCAGTACAGTATAATAAATAAAATATGGATATGAATGATTTAATCTCCACAGCGATTAACTGTTGCTGATATCGTTGAGATACTGTAGGTAACTCTGTGGGTAACTTCAGTGTAATATTTTAATAAAATGAGCTAAACTGATCAGTTTGTCTGTAAAAACTGTGAAAAAGTCAAATTGTTTAGATTTTTATGAGCTTAACTTTTTGACACAGTCTGTTAATGTAAACTATGTATGTTTTTCTTTCGGCTCATCCCGGCAGCAGAACATGATCTGCATGTTCTTTAGCTTTACTCTGGCTGCTCTTCCTGACTCAACCCTCAGTGATGTTAAATCACAAATAGACGTCTGCAGTTTAATTTGTGGAAAACTTTCAGTTTAAGTTTTGTTTTTCTGTCCTTTAACAGTCTTGCTGCTCATTTAGGAAACTTTCCACAGCTTCAGCTTTTCCACCCTGACGACGACAACAACAAAAAAAAACTCAGGCAGAATCAGTTTCTTCATGTTGACATTCAAACCCAGAAGAATACCAATCATCAGCGCAGCGAGACATGAACTATGTGTTTTGTTGTTGGGGTCCCGCTGAGAGTTGTTTGCGTGTTGTTGTGCTAAGCAGTTTCCATTTTGTCCCCAGTGTTTAACCCACAAAGGCAGCAGGTAAAAGTGCAGAGTGTGCACACGGGGCTGATGGGATTTTAGGCCGTTGGCAATTTGTGTGAACCAGCAGCAGCGACACAACAACAGAGAAGGGAGTTCCTGCTCCTCTCAGACCTCTCTAAGCAAAGTTCACATAGTTTGTAATGTGCTTGAGTCAACTGATGTGGACAGAAATTTGAGTCCACAAATTCTGAACGAACAGCTGAACAGAGGTCAAATGAATCAGCGGGAGTTTGTAGTCGAACAGTTCGTCTCTTCTCGCCAGGTTTTTGGATTTTAAGAGAATCAAATCTTCATCCACTTCTTGCAGCTTTCAAAATCTTCCAATCATAAACATGTCTGATCCTATTCTGACATTTTACATAATAATCTCAACTCAAAGCTTCATTTACTTCTCTTTACTCATCTCACAGTCCTTAGGAACAGTGGTTGCACTCTCATACAGTGTTCTGCTGGTTATTGAAGTTAAAAGAAGTAAACACACCTCGTGTAGCAATGTAGCACCTTGCTCGTACTCAGAAACGCCTCCTGCACTAACTGCAGCGTTTGCAGGAACGTTTGCGTCAGATTATTTATTACACTTGATCGAGATCATGAGATCAACACAAGTGGACACTAAAGGTATCGTGTTTTTGTGCATGTTTACTCAGTAATCATTTGCATCTGTCACTGCTCTCTAGCAGTCGTCTTCTGTCTGAACCTGTTGTGTTACTTCCCCTGCAGAAGGATGCGTCAGGAAAACACTCCTGTCTACTCAGATTAAAACTCCTTAACGAGGTTTCACATATTCTTTGTGTGATTGCACTGGTACCTTCCAAGTCCTTGTTTTTTTTTCCAGTGCTAAAGCAACAACATCATTTGCAGATGTTAAATTACGACGATGCCGACTTTCAGTTCTCAGCTGTGTTTTACAAATACTCTGTAAGTCCTGTTCCTTCCAGCCGATACTGTAGGTGTTAGTTGTGTGGCTCCTCATCCTGCTGCATTGTGTTACCCTGCTGCTCTTCTCTGAGGGGTCGGTAATCTGGGTTGTCCACTCTGTCAAACATGACACGCCTGTAAGGAAACAAGAGCTCCTCATAATACTGACAAAACATCTCATGGCATTTTCTAAACATTTTGATGAAATAGTTTTTTGGTGGAATTTTTTTTTGTGATATTCTGTATTCCGGTTCTTACAGAAGTTCTGGTGTCATCAGCAGTTTCCTTCCTCCCGGCCGGTTTGGAAACACGTCTTCTAGAAAGTAGTACATGTGACCAACACTGATGCCTGTGGGAAGGAAGGAACTCGTCAGAAAAGTCATTTTGCTACATCGCACTGTAATCCTTGATTAATGTCTGAGATGCTACCACACTGACTGGTAAATTATGTGTCTCCGGCACCGGGTTTTTGTTCATGAACAAATATTTCCATGTTTTATACCTAGTAGGTCGACCACGATGGAGTTTCCAAGCAGCAGCGAGAATCCCATGAGAACCCAGGGCAGAAACGGGGCCTGGAAGTTCAGGAACCCGAAGAAGTTCATGCGTATGAACGGGTGTCTTCTACTCCACACATACACCAGCATGACGATGAAGGCCTGACCGAGGAAGAAGATGTTGGCGAACACACCAAACAGCTGCAGCTTTAAGGTCAATGATCACAACTCAGTGCTTGATCTTGTGTTAGTTATGACGGTGAATCAGACTGTCACAGTTTCAGCGGCAGATGGTTAAATGACGTTTTATAGTGCAGTATATTTATGGAAGCTCATTTCTGCCAGGAAAATATGGAAAATTACATTAAGGCACAATTTGTTTTATGTGACTCTATGAATATTTGACACATATTTGAAGTCAGTTTACTACTAAAAAACTTTTTTTAAGAACATAAATAAATTAAGTTTTTTATTAATTAGTAATTGCTTGCTTGCAACATTTCACGTTTCCAGAAAAGTTGGAACTACTTTTATTTCGAACGCTCATTTAACTGAGCAAAGCACTAAAAGATACGATTTTCAGTATTTTACTAACCAACTTCTGTATTTTAATATAAGCAAAGTTTCTGCTGCTGCAACAACACTAAAAAAACTTTAATTCATGGGCTGTATTTTAGTCCATCAGACATGAGCTTGGCTTTCTGTCCTTGACCTTTACACACTGATATTTCCCCAGAGTCCTTCGATCGTTTCACAGTATTATGGTGAAAGACACGATTCTTGTGTTGAGAAATATTATTTTTTGATTCACAATTCTCTCACTGAGTTTTACAAAGATATGTGTGAGATATGTCCCATCTTTACGTGGATGCTACTTTTAAAACCAAATTTTATTAACTTATTTAACACTGACGATTTTTTCTCTGCCAGATAAATCACATATTGGTTATTAGTTTATATACAATTTAATATTTTAGTAACTTGTATTTAATCAAAGTTTAATATACTAAGGGAGTATTTTTATCATTCATACAATTTATTTTTCTTGCAGAAATGGGCTCCTACGTGCACTGTATCTAGTCCAAAGCATTCAAGACATTGCAGCCTCCTGAAATGTTACAGAACAAAACACTAAGATGAGAAAATCTGTCAGGCCTGTTGGGGATGTAAACCCTTCAAAATAAATTCCTTTCATGTCAGCTGAGCATGTTAATGTCCTGTGCTCGGCACAGTGCAATCAGTCATTAGATATTTACATTTTAAGTAGGTCATGAAACATAACACGGCTTTAGAAAAACCCATAAACCTGCACAGTTACAATTTACAACAGCCCAGAGGGACGTTTCTGGTAAACAAACCCAGAAAAGTATCATTAACCTGGAATGTGAATGAGAGCATCTGGCTGCACTTTGCTGAACATCACCAGAAACAGACCTGCTGCACGTACAGTAGCTGACTTCACATGTGTTCAGCGGGCAGACGTGTTAATAAGGAGCACGAGAATACATATTTATCAACAAGCTTGTTATTTGAAGGCTACACCCTCTCTCTTTCCCACGTTAAAGGGTCAGAGTCAGAGTCAGAGTCAGAGTCAGAGTCAGAGTCAGAGTCAGCATCTAGTCTGGCTGAAGTATATTCATAAAGATAAGCCGCTTCACCAAGGCCTAACATCTGGCCTTAGGCACTGAGTTCAGGAGCATTATGTCCTTCTCTATGAGTAATTTCCTGGTAGCATAAAAATTACAGAGTCACTGGTTACACCACCGAGCGGGGAAAAGCTGTTTGTGCGGCAGCTTTGAGTTAGAAAACTGTGGCATGTGAAAACGTATAAACACCTAAACTGGAGAAAAGCTGATTCACTGATGATGAAAACTGAATGTAAGCTACAGAGAGGAGCTGGTTTTTTTTAGGTACAAGGTGCATCACATTACAGGATAAAAACAGACAAACAAAAACTTGCAAAGACTTTCAAGGTACAGAACATAGAGGGTGGGAGTTAAACACTGTTCCTGTTCAAGTGTAAGTCTAAACGGAGCTTTTTAAACGTTTCCACTAAGTTCACTGATCTTATGTCCAATGGGACTTTAGTTCCACCTTTAGTTTTGAGTCTGGAACGAGGAACAGCCAACAGATCCTGATCAGAGGACCTCAGAGACCTGCTGGTGACATAAGGTTGTAGCAGATCTCTAATGTAGACAAGTGCCTGATCAAGTAGGGCTCTGAAAATAATTCTGTAAAGAGACGAAGTCTAAATCTGAAACCAAGGTTCCCCACAGACGTCTAAACAACTCATTTCACAGTGTATTTCTTCAATTCAGGCAGTTTGTGCTGTGAAAAGGCTCGTTGTGTGTCTATCTCACAGTGCTGTCACTGAGCTGTGAGACGGACGGTGAGTGTTCATTGAACACTGGTTCTTGGATAAGTCGTGAGGATCACTGTAGAGTCTAATTTAAGAAGATCATCATCTGTTTCACTCACGTTTCCACAGTTTCACCTACCGAAGGCAGCGAGGCTGCAGTTTGCTCTGTCCGAGCGAGACGGCCTCTGTTGCAGTTTTGTGATTTGAAAATTACATTCGATTTGAAATCAACAACAATGTTAAGATTAAAGGTACAAGAGCATCAGAAGTGATTGTGTCCCACCTGACATCTAATTCCACAAGCTACATCTCTATATTGAATTTTAACCATTTGTTTTATCATTTGCGTCAACATGTAATTACCTGGAGATGTCGTTAAATATTGCAGTTAAATGTGTGGATCTGGTGCTAAATATCAAAAAGGATACAGTGATCACAATCCCACCAAACAGGAACATGAAAACAAAGTCTGCTGTTCTTCCCCGGAAAGAACCTTCCTCCAGCATCCGACAATATCGATATCTGTCTTCGGTTAAGGGCCTTATTGATAAAGACACGACTGGTCAGAACTTACAGTTTCTGCCGCTGCAGTAAAAGATACAGAAAGATGATGTTGAACATAAAACTAAATCCAAGGGAACCGAAGAAGAGGAAGCTGGTTATCAGGCGCCATATCTGAGAAAGTGGATAAACAAGAAGAAAATACTTTATGTTTCCATAATGTATCATATGGACGTAATTTTTGTAGATTAAAACTGTGAATAAATGTTACCTGGTATTTTCTGATGATGAGGTCTGGGTTAAAGTAGAGCTGGAAGGGGGTGATGACCTCAAGTTGCTAAAAAAATAAGAGTTTGACATAAATTAGCAAGTTAGGTATGAAAACAAGCAGTTTTGATTCGCTTTACTAAATGTCATGTATCTACAGTTTTCATAACTTCAATTTTGTTTAACTAAACTGAAAAACTGAATTAATCTTTTCAGAGCAAATAACAAAAATTTCAAGTTCTTCCGTTGCCTTCGCTCTACGTCGCTTCAGCTGCTTTCACCTGTTACATTTCTTATGTCTCAGCTGTGTAAAACTTTCACTTCAGTTCAAACTTCAGCTGCTTTTCTTGTTTACACTTCAACAGATAGTTCGACACTTCAAGTGACCTATTTCTCAGCGATCAACGCTCAGCTTCTTTCATTCCTTTATCTTCATTTACGCCTCAAATAAACCAACAGTTAAACTATTAAAAATAATCTCCCCTACTAGACGCTTCAGCTGCTTTCGCTTATTTCAGGCGCTTATGTTACTGTTGATTTATTTACTTGAAACATCAGCCCTGCAGCTAACCCTCTGCTGACATAGTAACTGATTTAACTGCCTACACCTCAGTTCCTCTGACTACTTTAACTTTGTCAGACACTTCAAATGCTTCTATGTTTTTATATTCGTAAAGTGACAGTTCACCTGTCAACGACATTTCAGCTTCACTCAATGTCTGGAAATCATCTGACACTAGAAGTGCACATTAACTAAAGAATCAATTACACCATAAACGTCGCTTCAGCTGCTTTCATCTCATATTTTAAATGCCTTCGACTGCACTCAGTGATCATGCACACAAGGTAAACATCACCTCAGTAATTAGCCTTTTACTGACACCTCAGCTCCTTTCATTGCTTCAGCTTTGTCACATCCTTTTACATTTTAACTCTTAAACTGACAGTTTAGCTTGAATCTAAAGTCCTTATGTCCTTACGACACTTCAGCTGCTTTCATCTCATGTTTGATTAATGGCTTCATCAGCTCTCAGTGTTTACACATCAGCTAACACAATGAACGTGAAATCGATATATATCCTTCTACTGACGCCTCAGCTCCTTTCATCGCTGTGATTTCATTTGACACTTCAGCTGCTTCCTCTTTAACTGAGAGTTTAACTACTTTACTTAAATATTTTACCCGACACGTCTTCACATATTAAACAAAATCTTAAGCTGCTGTTTTTCCTTCTACTGCTTTCTCATACCATGTTACTGAGTTTAGTGGTTATAGCAACTCAAATGTGTTTTACCACATAAAACATCTCCTTGGTGACCGACACTTTAGCCCCTTCATCACTTTCCTTTTCTCTTCAGCTGACGGTTTAACTACTTTCAGAGTTCACTATTGTTGCTTGATATGTATAGTTAGTCAACATCTGCTAAAATAATTTCCTTTCACTGATATTTTTGTATTAAAGGGATACGTCAGCCGTTTTCAGTGATGACACTTCCCTTAACGACTCAAATGCGAATTTTATATTTAATAATTATTTAAAACATTTACTCATCTCAGTGATTACAGACAGATAAGGCCCTTCCGTTGCTTCAATTTCAAACACCTCAACTCATTAACTTCATCTTCAACTGAAACTGCCATAAAGCTCATAACTGTAAAAAGTTAAATTTAGTTTATCGCACATGATAAAGTATTTACACAGTTTAAGTGGCAAAGATCTTTGAAAAAAGTTAAGTATCTTTAATAGTTTAAAAAAAAGAAAGAAGCAACAATCATGTTTCTTTTACTCCACAGCCTAATTGTACTTTTATTTCACTACACTTTTTTGACAACTTTACACAAACACGTCTTAGAAGTTCATAATAACTAATATGGTTCTGAATTTTAAGAGAGAAAGTAATTACTTGTTACTAAAACTAAACATTTTCAGCCTGGATGTCAGGGGTTAAACTCTGTTGCTGCCTTCACTGACACTCAGTTGCAGGTGCTGTTTCTTACCACGGCTGCAGTGGTGAGGACGCAGGCGGTCGTGTACGCTCGGGTCACCACAGGGATCTGAAAATACTCCTGAGTGAAGCTGTGAGCCATGGCTGCTGCTGCCTCACTGTCAACAATGATGTATCCTCTGAATGAGCAGCACGGGCCCCGCCCACCTCACTGCTCCAGCCAATCGGGTGAATCCACCAATTAACACCATCCATCCCAACTTCTAACACATCACAATCACTTGTAAGGTAAATAAATTAAAATACAGATGCAGAAATGTAATTTATATATATATATGTATTACTTTATATCACATACTTCCTCCCTTAAAACCTTTTTATGCAAGAGATTTAAAGTTACACTGGGATTAAAGGTGGTTTGTCCCAAAAACACTTTTCTTAAGGCTGAAAAATTAATGCTAATAATATGCACAAATATAATATATTGTATTTACATACAGTATAGATAATATATATAGATAATATACTGTATATATACAAACACTGCAAAATATTATTTTAAAATTTTTCTTTGTAATTTTATAGCAAAATATTTGAAACATCTATATATTTTTTTTTTGTCTTTTAAGTAGTTCAGATCCTGCTCAGATGTTTCTGACTAGTTTTCTAACACATGTTCTCATTATCAAAGTGTCACTAAAAAAAAGAAAACATAAAATATTACTTTATTTTGTGCATCAGTTCCTGTGATGACTTTCATTTCCCCAGACACAGCACTTTGTTAAAAAAGGTTATGGATTTATTAGAAAAGAAAAAAACAAAACAATAGGCATTAATATATTTCAATGTACAGAGTACAAGCTACGAGTAATAAAACATAATCAAAGACATGTATGTACAAGAAAACCTTTGCCAAGTTTGTGTATAAATACGTTTTCAAAGCAGAGTTCACTGATTAATACTTGAATTGAGTCGAAGAATGAGTCGAACAACAACAGTAGAGAAACAGTCTGAATGATGAAAACTGACTCGTCAGCGTCCCGCACTGAAAAACTGACGTGACTGTGCTGAGTCTGCGCTCAGCCAGGGACACGGCAGAGGAAAGGTCAGATTACCTGAAACAGCGGTTCTCAACATAGGTGTCCTGACCCGCCATGAGGCCATCGTCTAGCAGTAGTGGAAGAAGTATTCAGATCGGAAGAAAATACTTCAGTACAAGTAAAAGTCATGCATTCAAAGAAGTATAATCATCAAAGTGTACTTTAAAGTAAAAGTACTCATTCTGCAGTAAAATGTCACCTGTAGCCCAGTGTCATCATATATTTAATACTGATGGGTCGGTGCATTTTACTGTTGAAGCAACATGGAGATGGTTTTGATTCTTTATGCTTCGTTCTCTCTGTGGTGGAACCGCTAACAACCCCTCACCATCTGATTTCAGACATGAAACAACTGGTTTACAGTGTTGCACGGTTCTCCCACAATGCAGAGCACTAAGGAAACAAGGAGTTTCTCACAGCTGTGCATCATTAACATGCATTGTGGATGATGATTAAAGAGCTTCGGAGAGATTTCCTGTTTAAAATCCTGAAGCGTGTTATTTGTTTTTGCACACTGAACGCAACAGTATACTATGGTGATTAGCATGTAGCACCTTGTAGAATTAACATGTGGTTTATGAGTTCCTCTCTTGGCTGCTCCCTATGGGGGCGGCCACAGCGGATCATCCGCCGCTATCTAACGCTGAACAAGTATAGCTCTCAAATTAATGCAATGGACCAAAAATACCATATTTTACAGCTACACCACCTAATTGATTAATCAGTTCGACAATCTAAAGATGAAAATAGTCAACCACTTTAATAAACTTTTCTGTTTGTAGCTTCCAAGGTGTTAGGATTTGATTTGATCACCTTCAACTGAAAACATTGACAGTTTGGACTGCTGCTCCAATATAAGAAGCAACTTGACCTGAGAGGAATAACGGGCACATTTCGCGGCTTAATGTCGCTCTACAGAGATTTAATGATTCAAAGATATACTGTAGTTGGTTTGAAGTGTAATGTAGTAGAAAATGTGTTGTGAAACACTAGCTTCATCTAGTGTTTCCAAAAAAACAGCCCGAAAAGCAAAAAAATAATGTGAAGGAAAAGGTTTGTTTCAGGGAGTTACCATGTTGAGAACCGCTGCTCACTACAGCGGCTGCTGTCCCTGAATGTGTTAACCTGAACAGAGCACCATGTCCTAGAAACGCAATGACTTCATCAACAAAACTTGAGGACATTTTCTGAGGAAATATCTCACTTCTCCTGCAGGGTGACGGTGTTGCACTCTAGATGGCACCCTGGAGCTTTTCATACAGCTGGAGGTCTGGTGAGCCGTTACCAACGAGTAAAGAGCTTTGCACCATCAATGTTAGAAGAGTGACATCAAAATGTTATCACATTTCCTGTTCTGAATAAACAGCTGGTTTGTTTTAGGCTCCGTACTTGATGAAAATGCAGGAATTCAGTTTCATCAAGGAAGGAAAGTAGGTAACATCTAAACGATACATGTGAAATAAAATGTTAGAGATGTAATGAACTGAAATCACAACAACAGAAAGAATCATTTCATACCTGAAACCTTGAATATTTGCTCTATTTGCCCAAATATGAATTAAAAATAAACACTTTTTTTTGTATCATCTTTGTTGTATCATCCTTTTGCTAACAGTCAGCCGCATAAATGTTTCAGTAGTGCAATTCCATTCACCTGTATTAATTTTCGTTTGCAATTTGAGCATTAAAAACCTGAGTGGAGACATTAACAGAAATCTGAAGACAAGCTTCCGAATATCGCAAAGAATGTTTGGCTAAGGTGAAGCAGATGATAAAACAAAATGTGGAAAGGAAGTGTTTGACTTAAACATCACTCATTGCAGAAAAGATGAGAAATAGCAGCAGTGTGGAGCAATGAGGGGACAGTAACGTTACTCAAGTTAACACACAGAACAAGCAGAAATGTATTTTCATCGTGTCGTCAATGTGGTTCCCTTTTCCTCTGTCAGAGAGTAGAGGCACCTGATGGGAGATTTTGTGCAACCACTCCTAAATCACAAACAACACTATAGTTTGCAGATTTCCTGAAAATTTGGTTAAAATTTGCTTGACTCTTAGTGGCACTTGTAATTATTCATGGTCAGGTTTTCAAGAAAATCAACTTCATGTGTGTATATTGTTAAAAGACCCCACGTTTTTGATATCGGTATGAAAATGAAAGTTAGCGCTTATCTAAATCGGCTGATGTATAAATCTACCCACTACAGCTTTAGGTTTGATACCACTCTTCAAACATTTGAGGATCAGCAAGTCAAGTCTCCGCGATGGAGAAACAAAAAACTGTAAATGGTTCCGTCTGTGAACCAGGCTCATAGAACCGAGGTGAGATCGGTGTAGTTCACATGTATCACACGTCATTAATACAGGGCCCATTAATCTCGGCCTTATAGTGGCAAAAAGTGCAAAATAAATATGAGTGTAGCTGCACAGGAGCTGCCAAGTCTGGGAGAACACAACTTGGTTTTCCTGAGAAAAAGTATAATCGATCTGAGTATCAATGTGTATCAATACATGGAATAAAACATAAAGAGATTTAAAGGAGATTGTCGCATCTCCTTCAATCTGCATTATGAACATTTTTGTTCCGAAAGCTCCTCTTCAAAAAAAAAATGAAAAAGAAAAAGAAAAAAAGCTGTTAATATAATTCTCCCCCTTTAAGGACTCACACTTTTCTACAGCTGAAAAAATCCATGCCGATGTAGCGAGGGTAGCCCTCCAAGGAGTTCATATCAACGGGGTCGAACTTCCAGTACTGTCGTCCTCGGATGAAGTGAGCATAGCCTGGAAGATGGATGACACAGTTTATGGTAACATTTGTAAAAATGTTATTCTTAGCAAAAGCCTGGGCAAATTACATTTTTGTTGATTTGTGAAGTTAAAAGAAGTAAACAGAAATGATAAAAAAAAAATCAGACTTTTCTTAAAAAAAATTTAAAAATGTAATTGTGGTGTGCAAAAGTTTGGGTTCAATCTGCAGTTCAGGTAGAGGTTTTCATTAAATAAGTGCCAGTGCTTTTCAGTGAGTGTGGCTCATGAGAAGGTTCAACATCTAAAAATCTATTAAAGCTAACTAAAAAGTTACATATTGGAGCTTTGACATTCGTAATTCATTCTGGGTTTGGACCTTACCATAGATGTCCCTGAACGCAGCATCCACATTTTCGGGGATGCCGCTCCAGTCACGCATGCTGCGCGGGTAGACCGACTCGACTCGGTTCTCGCTGGGGCTGAACCTCCAGTAGCTTCCTGACTTGAAGAAGTAGGTGTTGTAGCTGGGGTCGTGGCCCCAGCGCAGCGCCGCCTCGATCCTGGACACAGACAGACCCAAAGTCCTGATGGACTTCGGCCCCTTGATCTTCATCTCAGCATCGAAGACCCAGTAGTTGTCACCTGCCCAGAAGAAGTGTCAGAAATGATTAATGTCATGTTTCTTTGCCTACATTATCTGGCTGCATCATATCAGGGAAACACCTTTTCAGTCACTGTTCTTTTATTGTTTCTTAACTTAAGTATAGAAACCTATTGACTTTTGTTCCATAAATTTTCCTTCCTGTTTCATTTTCTCTGAGGAAGAGGTTGGAACTAAAGTCCTGTGTCCTTGTTGAAGCACCTTTAAACTTCTGCCTGCTTTGTCTCTAAGGTAAAAGCAATGGACGCTACCACATAACTAAGTTACAGTGGTGGTACAGTGAACTGACGTAAAATATGCACTGGAGAACAAGCCCAGCCAAGTTCTACGTTAGCCAACATTTTTACACCCATTTAAACTTTCCTAAAAGGATATGAAACTTTCTGCACAATTATCCCCCCTCTTTCACATGAAACCATAAACCACAAGACGTCTTCCCTGCCTACCTTGGAAGAACCAAATATTCCCTGATTTGTCTTCAAAGGCGGCGTCGATGTTGTCGGGAATCCCCTTCCAGTGACGGGATGCCAGCGCCGGATAACCACTCTCCAGATGCCCGTCTCTGATGCGCCAAACGTAGCCCGACTTAAAGAAGAACAGCTCCCCCCGGATCATAGACACAGCATCAAAGTCTGTGTGGCAGGCGTCGGGCTGGAAATAAGACAGATCACTTGGGTTTTTATTGCTGTGGAGTGAAGCGTTGAAGGGCTGTTTCACATACTGTCTGAATCCTGATCCCAGAATAAAGCAGCTCTGTAACTTTCAGCTGAAGGCTGCTTCTAAAGCCCAAAGCCATGATGTGCAGTGGAGTGAAAAATCTCTCTGTTCAAAGTTTAACAACAGAAAATAATCTCAAGTGGAATTTCTTTTTCCCAGTGGGACTAAAAAATGATGTCTGTCATTTATCATGTATGGTTCAAAAATACACTCCTGTATGATGTGGTGCAGTTTCAAAGAGAGGAGGATGTTTTACTGCAGAGCGCAGTGGTTCCTGTGAGCCAGTCTCTTTAAGGATAAACCCATAAAACTGAATCGACCTTTTGTCTGTATCACCGTTGTCTAAAACCGATTTCAAAGTGTGAGGGACTGAGTCTTGGCAGATGCGACTTGTCTGGTCCAAGTTGCTACAGAAAGTTCCTACAGTAAATCTACTGTTTAGGCAAAAGAATCAGAGGCCAAATATGCTCCGTGTGTGAATACAATAAATCCCAAAGGTGCTATGACAGATGGTTATGTGCTGTGTCTTTTTACAGATCAATCACATCAATATTTCCTCATTTAAAAGTCGTGGTTCTCACTGCTCGGTGCTTTTTAAAAAATCTTCTGAGAATGCAACCTTTAGACTGGAGCGACAGTACAGCGTTTGCAAGAAAAAGTAAGTGAACTATTTTCAGTTTCACAATTTTCTGCATAAATTGGTCATGAAATGTGATCTGATCTTCACCACAGCCATAAACGTCAACAGACACAATATTTCTAAGCTGATAAATCAGAGTTTCTCTCAGGACGTCTGGTGTGATGATGTCTGGGCTCTGACTGACCCACTCCAAAAGGTGGATTTTGTGTCTCTTCAGCCATTCTGTAGTTCACTTCTATGTTTAGAATCATTGTGCTACTGTATCACTCAACTGACATTATTGTGTTTGGTACCTTGATAACCATGGGAATTCATTTTTCCCTCCGTACTAAGAAGCTGTCCTGTCCCAGCCTTAAATCATTATGAAAAACTGATAATAGTTCACTTGATTTTTCTTGCATTACAACATTTAAAAAGACAAAATATAACTAAGCAAACTCTGCTATCATAGCTGGAAATGTTTATGTAGCTTGCACAGTGTATGAAGCCTTAAGCCTGAAATCAGACCAACCATCAATTTGAATAGGTTCAGACTAGTCCTGCACAGCAGCAGAGTTAATGCAGACGGCACAGTCAAAAAAAAAAGAAACCAAAACAAAACAACAAAATAAAAAGTGCATGGACATCCAGTAAATTAGCTGAACCTGACTCGGCTTTTGCTGCAGCACAATGCAGCGTCATCCTGTTGGCCATTCAAACACCTTCAATTGCTTTGCGATGTGAACTCAGTATTTCTGCGATCACTTGGTAGTAAAATCCTTTCTGATCAGAAACAGAAATAGCAGAAATAAAACATTAATCAGCAGATGTTAATCTGTGCACAGCTGTTGGCTGATTCATCTACCGGGACGCTGAGCTGGAGCAGGAAAATCGCTTTTGTGAAGTAGGAAGGTGGGAATGCTCGCTGACCTGTGGAAGCATGTTGCTCGCAGATGTGTAACTGTCTGTGAGCAGCTATCAACTGAATGAGGGTGATCTAGGAATCTCTGGAGTTCCTGCTTTATGAGTCCTAAAAATAAACCTTTGTGGAGCCTTCGGGCATCTGACCAAACCTCCAAAAACCTTTGGATTTGTTACTTAAACCAAACCTCCAGGACTGTACGGCACTTCTTTAACTGTTGCACTCACATGAGAGATGATCTTGTTGGTCTCTTGGTTGGGTGGAGGCGGAGGTGGAGGTGGAGGTGGAGGTGGATGTGTGGGCGGCGGTGTCAGCAGGATTTGTGGTTTGGCGCCGTACAGGTACTGGATTCCTCGCTTGTCATCGTCGCTCAGCCTCAGCGGGTAAGAGAAGGAGTAGTAAGCGGACATGATGGCTCCCAGGACGCGGGAATGCTGCAGGCCCAGTACATGCCCGAACTCATGGGCTGCAACCTGGAGAAGGTCTGTGCCTGTGTCAGACATATTTGGCTTTTCACTTAAGCTGAGACTGAAGATGATTAACTCAACCAGTGAGATTACATTACAACAGAAATAAAACAGTTTGATGATAGTTTTAGTACAAAGTATTTAAGTAATACATGAACCAAACTTGTAGCTCATAGGAGAAATCAAAATATTTGAAGCCTCTTATGAAAGTAGAGGTGAATTGTTCCTGTTTTTCTGAACACAACTGGTAGCTGAAATTGTCATTATGCTTTCTTTTTATGGTTAAAGTTAAAATCTGAGCAGCTGCAGACAATTTGTGCTGCTGTACAGTAGAGATCAGGGGACACCATTCTCTATTTACAGTGACCAGGGCCTCAGCTAAGATGTCAGTCTTCTTCTTCATGAAACCGAGGTTATAAACATTACACATTACACTGGCTCTGCTGCTGTGCTGTAAACAAAACACAGCTGATTTCTGCGCTAAACTTTTTGTGTCACACCGTGCCTCCTCTACTCTCTGCACAGAGACCCTCCCTCACCGAAATCAAACTGATTCTTTCCCCTGATGTGAGAATGCATGTCAAACAGAGTATGTCCAGGTGGGTGCTGCATGTGTGAAAGTGCAACTCAAAGTAAAGTCTGGACCTGATCGCTTGGAGATAGTCCAGAACGCATGTGTGAGAGCAGCTTTAGAAATGACTGTAGATTAATGATTGACTTCCGCCGCTGTTCAGAGCATCCTAATTCTCCAGAATCAGAAAAGGCCTAGAACTGTTTAGATTTAGGTCTTTTTGCTTGTGTTTAAGCCTGTATGTTTATCATGAACACAGTCTAAAATGTATTCTAGCCTCCTGCATCTCATCTGGCTCAAGTGTCACTTTCTGTATGATTCTGTATCATTCTGGTGTGTATGCTGTCACACATGCAGCAGCGCTGATGCAGAAACACTTGCAGAGCAATGTTTACGATAGTTGGTATGAACAATCTTAAACTTTTGTGAGAAGCTTTAATTTAGGTATAATGTGAGTGTAAGATAAATATCTGTCTCCAGCAGCAGCTGCTAAATCAGTAAACATTAACTTTCTCAAACTACTGTTGAGGTACATGAATTATAACACTTCTATAACACGTGCTTCTTATTCTGACAAACACTCACAGACTCTTCACTGCCAAACTGTATTTATGTTTTATTGAAAGGTACGAAGAGGAATAAACAAAGAACCGTTAGTTGAACTGATTCAGAATTGTTTTACTTTTCTCTACCCTCTGGCCGACACACTCACCCATGTGGTTTCCCAGGGTCCAGGACTCGTCGTAGTCAAAGTGAACGTCCCCCTGTCGGTGTGTTTTTGGGAAGAAAGCGTGAGCGAGAATCCCCCCTGGGCCATCGAAGGGGAGGTTGTCTCCATGCCAGTACCTACAGGTGAGTAAATCAAACTCTCAGATGAACATACAAGGCAGCCTGAAGCATTAAAGCAACATCCAGTGTTAACCTCAGTAATGCAGCTGATTCAACGATTCAAAGCCTGAAGAAAAAACCACAAGTTAAAAACACACTGAAGCCAACTGCAGATAATTATTGTTTTAAGTATCTATTAATCATAAGGTAGATGAGAGCCCATGTTCATACACTCAAACTGGTTGTTTTCTCAGACCTCCAGTCCAAAACCCAACAAAATGGATTTTATCATCGTTGATAATAACAAATTTCTCAGCCTACAGAAGTTTTTTCAAATTTCCAATTTGCTAATTTTGCTTGAAGAATCACTAAAACCATGAATGAATTATCAAAATATCCATCCTTCAGCTTCCTTTAAATGTATGGTACCTTCTTTAAAACACAAAAATAGAATTGTGTAGTAAAAGGATGTTTGATGAGTCAAAATATGCCACATACAGTCAGTTAATGCCTAAACAGAGGCCTACTGCTAATAAAGAAATTACTTTATTCAAAGCCCAGCACTGCCAGCTGCTCAGTTAAAACTTTCTTCATTCCAGACATGCATTCATCTTTCCCAGGTCTTTATTCCTCTCAAACACCATTTTAACATTCCTCAAGCACGTATCTTCATCAAGACTAGGCAGTTTCTCAGGTTTATTCATGCAGCAGGGAAAACAAAGACTTCTGTGACATGACGAACAATAGAGCTTCAATCAAAACCACGATTCAAAAGAAGGAAAAACAAGAAACAGCTGCAGGAATAAACAAACCGAGCTACATAAAAGAAAATGAGGTCATTTTAAAGATGACACATATCCCCCATAAAACACTGCAGTTTGTAATCAGCTTGTTCTATCTTGTTCTACTGTCTCTTCCACTTCTGTGTTTGGAGGCTCTTAAAAGCTCTGAATCAGATTTGACCTGATTAGATCCAAACTGCTAAACAGATTTCAGATTGGATTCTGTGCTTCTGTCAACTCAGATGCTTGATAACTTACGGTGAAATCAGATGTGCAGAAAATTCACACAAGCCAAAAAAATATATAAAAATAAAAAAATGCAGTGCAGGACGTGAAGCCAAAAAATAAGTGATACAACCAAATATATCCTGTCCTACTTTGTCCTAATGTGAAATGCTACAATAACTGGCCTCAATGAAGAATTTAATTTAAAAGTCCTGCAAAACTCCTGTTCTGTTTGATCCTAGAGATTTCTGGTAACAATAGCTGAAGTTACACAAGTTACAAGTCTCATAACTTCACACTCCGAGACTTTTAAATATAGCAGCCTACAGTCTCAAACCAGGCCTGATGTCCCTCATCAGGTTGTCTTACATTTACATTTACATTTAGTCATCTAGACGCTTTTATCCAAAGTGACTTACAAGTGAGGTACAAAGCAGCAAAAATCTAAGTCAGGCGGAGAAACTTTAAAGCAAAGCAGAAACAGTGTGTCAGTTTCATGAGATGTATGTGCAGGTTTTTTTTTTTAATTTGTTTTTTTTTGTGGAAAGTGCATTTTAAATGCATAGAAAGTTACAGAAAAGTTCTGTCTTCAGCTGTTTCTTGAATATTGGGAGTGAGGTTGCTGATGGTGTAGAGTTCAGTAGCTCATTTCATCATTGTGGGACCACAGAACTAAAAAAAAGCTTTGCATTGTTTTTTTTGTTTTGTGATGGAACCACCAGACGCCGTTCGCTGGCAGAGCGCAGTGGGCGGCAGGGATGTAGATCTGAATGAAGGAGTTGAGGTAGATAGGTGCAGTTGGGTCGACCACTCTGTATGTAAGAGTCAGTTTGAATATGATGCAGCAGCTACAGGAAGCCAGTGCAGAGATCTGAGGAGCGGAGTGTGTGTCCTTTTTGGTTGATTAAAAATCATATTGTTTTTGCAGATGTCAGTTTAATCTAAATGTTCTGGCTCCATTTATGGAGGGTGTATAATGAGGTTGGCATTCAGTCGGTGCAGCCACCGTAACAATCAGAGGCTGCACACTGACTCAGAGACAAGCGTGTTTGATGAGCAGAGTGAGCAGAGCGCAACTTATCACTTGAACGACCAGCGATCCTACCAGGGTTCCTACTGGTGATATAAAACTACATTTAAGCAGAGAGGAAAAGGAAATGACTTCTTTGTAAAAATACTTTGGGTGTAACATGGTTTGTTCACAGTGAAGAAGGGACAATTCTGAGGCGTCTTTCAGAGGGAAAAGCTCACAGAAGCCCTGAATGTGAAGCAGGTAGGTTGTAAACTGAGAGTGAAGTTGTTTTAACACATCATACTCTACACAGTGTGTTTTTAGTTTTTCTTAGCAACTTGTAAAAATTCACAGAAAATCTGCTGCAAATCAATTAAAACCTTAGATATTAATTCAGCTTCTTAACCTCTCTTATTTCATCTTGTTGACTCCTTCTCCTTTGAAAACATTTTTTAAATAGTTTTCTCCCTCCACATCTCGGGGCTCCCACCTTGTGAAGTCAATGCGGATGTCGGCCTTCCCACTGCGGATCTCGGTGAAGGTGAGCGGAGTGACGTCACTCCAGATTTTCAGCGCTTCCTGAAAGACACGTCGAACCTTTTCCTCACCCATCTGCCAGGGAAACCGGACGATTCTGAAGGAAACATAAGCAGGCGTCAAACTCAAACTTACAAACATGAAGGACGTACAGCATAGTAGCAGAGGGGGACCACCGGCCTCCTGAGCCTCCCTCTAATCTGATATCTGCAGTTATCTCATCAGCAGGGAGGTGTGCTGCTTCTGACGCCCTCAGGCTCCTTAACAAAACACCACATCATGATCTCCTTCCATTCCTTTAGGTCAAACCACCCAGCGTGATGAATGACAAAACTGAAGCTCCCTCATATTACCATCAGGACACCAACACTTCATAAATTATTTACAGAACTTCGTATATCTGGCCCGAATAGGAATCGTAATTAGATGGAACTGGATCGTCTGCAGTGAGGGAACATTTTTAAATTACGCTTAGAGCCATTTCCCGCTTCGAAGTGGTGCTTACATGCACTAGTATGTGAAATATTGATTGATTATCAGCATGAATTAAGCTGCGCAGGGGACAGAACAAAGCTGTAGCAGCCAGTTACTGTATTTTCTGGTAGAGAGTTAAATTATTTACTAGAGCGAATGGGATTAAAGGTGCAGGTGGGATTAAAGAGCTAATTCAGACATGACACCCCAGAAAACTTAATTTAGCTGAACTGATCTGAGAGTGGGGATGAAAGCTGAGTGAACTCATTCAGTTACAAGATAATCTGTCCAGTTCAAAATACAACAACCATGGCTCTTTTAGTCAGTTCAAGTGCAGTTTTTCATTTGTCCCAACCAGATTCAGTTGGTTTCAGGGACTGAACCTGTAAACATCCAGTCACAACTATTAGGCCTCCTGTCCCCTGTCATATCTGTACGGTCGAACCAGTTAGCTTAGCATAAAGAACGGAAACTATCAAAAACGTCTGTCTCTGCCAAACAGTCACAGTCAAACCTAGCAGCACTTATAAATTTACATATTTTTTTAGGGAGTGAATGTCTCTCAGCTGTCTCTGGCTACATACAGGAGTTCTGTTGATAGACTGGGACTTTGTTGTTGCTATGTCCCGTAACCTCTCCACCTAGTCTAAGCACAAGTTCTTATTTTAAACGAACGCACAAGCAAATCACAGAGAAGCCACACGCAAGATGGGGTTCAGCGCAGCCTGCTACCTTTAAAACAACATGCAGGTGCAGCCGATGTGCAGAGTTGTGGTGATTGTGAGCTGCGTTCTCACATGGGAAGAAACTGTGTTGCTGCAGCACAGGATGGTAAGTCTATGTAGAGCGTGAGGGAGGAGGAACATGACACAGCAGAAATCACATCCCTGCATGTATCAGACTTAATACAGGGATAAAGTCAGAGTAACATTCAAACCGCCTGACTAAGACATTTGTGTTCTCACATGCAGCTCACTCAGGTAAAGTCTAGATGTGTTCAAGGCACCGTCGCTTTTCCGCTAACAGCTAACGGGACGAGGAGCGCAGGTGTGGCTTTAGTCTTTAGTTTGTTTCGGTTCTGAAATGAGTTATAGGTCCTTTAAAGGAGCAGTTAAATATCTGCATTCTCTAGGTGCGATGAGATCGTAACCTGTCTCTCATGAGTTAAACATGGAGCTGTCAAAGCACGTTCAGCCTGTGTTCTGAACAGATACAAGTTTTAACACAATGGTACCAAAACTGTCAACCTTGTGTTAACGCCCTCCTAAAACCACAACTGGGGTTTTAACATTTCTCCTGCTGTACAGATTAAACAACCAAGCAAAAGCATTTTAATTAGTGAGAGTTGCTGATGGGCTGAACATGTCCTGACTTCTGTCTCCTGCGCTGAGCTAACAGAGATTCAGCAAAACTATGTGAGTATCCTGAAAGCAAGTGTATCAGTTAAGTTGACAAACACTGTGGAGAAATGAGACCATCTCTGAGAAAACCGTCTCTGGCTTCTGTTTTCTTTTTTTGTTTTGGATTTTGAGAGACATCTGCTACATCACGAGGAAATGCTGTTAGTGCAGAGCAACGTAGATTAACCTCAAGAATTTATATCAGCCCTTGTTTTTTTTCACGCAAGAAAGGTCAAAAAGGACGAGAGGCAGCAGCGTATTGTGAGAAATACGGTGTTAATATATTAAACAGTTAGAATAAAAACACAACTACAACTATTCATTTCAAACACTCTCAGGTAAAGACTGCAGGAGGAGGGTCAACACCACAACTGTGAAATTCTGGAAATAATTTGTTTCCTTATGTTCATTTTGCCGTTTGTACAAAGTTCACACATTTCTTATCAGCTGTTGCACAAACATCCTGTTGATAATAACAAAATACTTTTCTAAATATGAGTCATCAGAGCCACATGATAACATCAGGGTTTTATTGGAGGCTTATACAGGGACTACCTCTGCTACGCAGACTTTTCCAGTATTAAATGCAGCTTCTCTCTATGTATTTTTACACGTAAACGCACCGTCAGTCATCAGTCTGTGATGTTCAGTGAACTTCTGGAGGAATTTCTGGATCTACTTTAATAATTTCCTTTCTGATGAGACCACAAACCTTCCTTTTCTACTTCAGCTGCAGTTATGGATTTTCTACTGCTGTTATTCAAAACACATGTCTCGTGGTGCAAAGCTTTGTGGTGTGTTGATGCTCAGGCTGCTGCACAAATCAATCTTGGTGCCTGTTAATGACGGATCTCCCACACGATCACCGTTGAGTGAGCTTTTATTTAACCAGAACCCACAACCCAACTACTATTTCAGATTTCTTTAAACATTTTTCCAAATCTAGTTACATGTAATTAATTTTTACCACGCTCAAATGTTTGCACGTGCCATATCACACCTTTGCTACATTTTCTCTCTATTTTCCTCTGCTATTAAATAAAACAAAAGACAAAAGGCTTCACATAGTAAGCCTGGCATTATTCTATATTTATTATTATTGGTTATTCTAAAAATAGCAACTTTTAATAATCATAAACCTTTCAAGCAAACATGGTGAAAATACATCTAACATTCTTGTGTACCAGCCCCAAAAATTTGCTCCAGTTATAGATTTCCTATTACTGTTATTCTAAACACATTTTTTTGTATGCCATAATGTGTCTTAAAATATTTAGTCAGTTGATTGAAATAAGGTCTGTGGTTAACACCAGTTCATATTACAACACAAAGTATGTCATAAATACCTCACTTGTGATTTGCAAGTTGGATGTACTAAAAAAATGAGTAGTTGGAAGCTTGGTGGTGGCGATGCTGAAGCAGTGCGACGGTGGTGTAGTTCATTTACAGCCCAACAGCAGCTTTTTACTTCTGCTGATCATATTTAGTCTTTAATAATCATAAAAGCGGTTCATTTGGGAAAATTACTTTGTTTGTCACAGAGTTTATATTCTGAAATAATCCGAAACCCACTTATATTCAAAAGAAAAAATACACGAGTGTCACGTTTTTGGCAGGTACAAGTTGTTTTCGGACAAATACAAACTCTGATTCCGAACAGAAGTTACTGCATTAAGTTTTAAGGCCAACTGATCCACAGCTGATTTACAGCTGAGCCGCGTCATCAGAAACATGTCGTGGCAGGTGATGGTTCAGAGGACGTCTCGTGTTTCCAAAAACCCTTTTCTCTCTGCTCCTCTCTCCTCGTGTCTTTTCTTTGCATCCCTCCATGTCTTCAGTGGGAGACACTTAAGATACAAGGAAAAGATGCATTTGAGGGAAACATGGATGCAACTAAGGAAATGGGATTCACCCGATATCTTGGTGCCAGATCGCATCTCATGATTCCAGGTGATCTCCTGGACCAGGTAATAAAAGTAAATAAATACATTTTAAATAAAATCCATCTTTTACCAAAACAGCCTCAGTGACAGGTCTAATAAAACATGTCAAAGACTAACAGACACATTCTCACTTCTGTCGTCTGTGTCTGACTTGACTTTGTCTTCTATTGGTTGTAAATAAATAGTTTAAAATTATTTCTCACAAGGGTTCAGTAGCTTTGGCACAGTCACTAACCACATTAACCATTTTCAGCTGCATACTCTAGTAATCATTTAGTACTCTGCTCAGCAGGATGGTGTGTGTACCTTTATGTCAAAAACTGCAGTCACCTGGTGCAACACATTGTGTCGCCGATGTGTTTGTAATATTTTTTGAACGACAATGAAGCTCAGAGTTTATGTCTGGTTTTGGATGCACACTGTGGTACAGTGGCAGGACAAGTTCATTGCTGGTTTACTAAACTTTTTAATTTCAGAGATAAGAGAAAAATGTAAAGAATGAAGCTGTAAATATTGGAAAGCTTTCCGTCAGCCTTAACCCCTGTGACCGTAAGGTTTTGCAGCCACCTAATCAGCCCCTTTTCAGTTTTGTTAACGACCATTAAAGCTGCTAAAATAACACCACTGTCAGCTGACCCCGGGTGCCTTTGAGTTTCATGCAAGAACTTGCTTCACATTAGTGTGGCTCCACTCTTTTTTACTCCCCTTTATCATCGTTTAGAAGGACACAGAAACGAACGTGGCTCCGTCAGCGCATGCAGAACTAGTCCTGGTTAACCACATCACTCGGTCAGGCGTCACTGCGAGCGCTCAGTTATTCTGAGCAGAATCTTATTAGTGTGCTGTTATTAAAGCACTTTACCTCCTCCTTCTTCTACACTGTTACCTTAAAGAATGACTACAATGAATGGGACCCCGGGAGACGCAGACAGAGAGGCAGCAGCCGGCAGACGACTGCCAGACACTCAACGGTGCCAAGATATCAGATGAAAGCAAAGCAGCACCCCGTTTTCAGAAACACAATTTCAAGACATAATGTAGCACTTTACAGGAACTCCCATTTATCATTCAGTATATCTACAATCTGTCTGCAGCAGCCATTTGTCTGCCACGAACTCATAAAAACAAAGTCATTCTTCAAACTTGCTGTAACTGATTTATTTTGCAAAAACTGACGTTTTAGCTCTTCATCAGAGAGTTGCTTCTTCACACATTTAGCAGACACACAACCACGTGATCGTTCATTTAGAGGCGAGTTTGCATGAATCAAGTTCAATGTTGATTCTCTTTTAGCTCTTATATTTGTCTCCACCAGCCCCTGAGGATAATATCTGACTCTTTAGCTTCCTGAGGCTCCACTGTGTTTGCCACCTGTGTTCAGGTGTGAGCGTAGCTTTAAGCTACACTTCGAGGTCCACTTACTTTTTTACCAACGCACAGTTATTGCAACACTGCAGTTAAGTGTTGAGCTTGAAGATATATTATCAAATAAAATCACTGCTCCAGCGCCTCCTTCTTTGTACATGGATCAGGGTAGCTGCATAATATTGCTGACGGTTTTGGTGAAGGTTAGGCTTAGGTTAGGTTCTTCATGTCATGTTGAGCTTGTCGTCTCATAAAACCTCCACACAATCCCAAACCTACTCAGTTTAATATTTTAGTTTAGGTGAGTATAAACAAAAATGTAAGATAACATCTCATTTTAACATGTTCGAACAGGAAGGCCTTTAAATTATAGATGCTTGGACGTGACCTATTGCATAAACATTATACTTGGGGATAAATGATTGAATAAGTCGTGTCAGTGGGAAAATACACTTTATGGGAAAGTGTTTTCAGCTGCCTGACCATTACACCACATATACTTTAATATGGATCTGATCACTCTTTTGCAGCTGTAACAGCTTCTGCTCTTCCAGGAAGGTTTTCCACTACATTGTGTTTCTGTGGTGATCGGTCCGGCACTGATGTTGGACTAGAAGACCCGGCTCGCAATCTCCGTTCCAGCTCATCCTACATGTGTTTGTTGGGGTTGAGGTCGGGGCTCTGTGTGGGCCAGTCAAGTTCTTCCACGCTGAACCCATCAAACCATGTCTTTATATACACAGTTATGTTGGAATAGAAAGAGACCTTCATCAAACTGTTGCCACACATTTGGAAGCATTGTCCAAAATGTCTTCGTTTGCTGAAGCATTAAGACTGTCCTTCACTGGAGATAAGGGGCCTGAGACACAGTCCCATACTGAATAGTTTAATATGTGGCCAGATACTTCTGTCCATATAGGCTATATATGCACATGTGAAATGTATGAGTGTGCATAAGAGAGAAAATAGTGAGACGACACACTTAATGCATGAAAACATAAAGACAGTACCAGGTCTATAATCAGCCGATGTTCTGTCCCAGCTCAGTAACAAGTCCGCCTCTGTTTGTCTTAGGAAGCTACTCTGCCTTAAAGTAAAGAGGATTTAGTTGATCTGATGCCTTTTATTGATATTTATGGCAGCAAAGATAAGAGTAATATCAGTTTGCAGAATATTCTTGAAACAATTTGTCGTTGCGTGTTTTTCATATTTTCTGTAGCCTCCAGCTGAAGCTCTTGCTGTGCTGTGCTTTCTCTCTCTGTCCCTCCATTTAGACGTGGCCATAGACTGGGCATAGCCGGTGGAAAACTTTTAATCCACTTCTCAACTGGGATTAAAGATCCAGAATAAGAGGATAATCTTATCCAGGATTACAACATTTAATCTTTGTTCTGTTTAGCCACATATGAAGAACTAAGGCCAAGAACTCGACACTGCTGGTCAGTTATGGATGGGTCACTACACATCCATATTTGAACACTAAACTGAATTAAAGGCATGTTTGCCAGCTGCAGAGAATGTTACACAAAGATCTTTCTTTCATTTCAGAATGCACAAGTGACTGGGGACATGCGTGGTGAGGCCATGGTGTCAGAAAATCAGAGCTAATATATGTGTATGTGCAGCTCTGCACCTGTAGGTGAGGTCCGTCTTCTCGATCCGTCCTCCAAACAGGACGAAGCGTCTCTGGCGGTGCTGCTTCTGCCAGTGTTGGTTCGTCTGGGCAGGGTAGTCCGGTACGCCGCATCGAGGTCTGGCCGACGTGTTGCGGGTGCCGTTTGAAGAACTCGCCTCCTTCACCAAGTCCGGAGAGTGAAAAGCCTTTCCTCTCTTCTTCTCAGAAACCTGGAGCGACAGTGGTATTTATGAACATGTGCTGTGTCGTGAATAACTAAATAATGTGTATTCCAGGAAAAGATGTAAAAGACGTAGGCTGGATATGAATCAGCATCAACTCTTGAGTTTAATGACATAACACACACATCACCAAACCATGTACTCTACCCCAGTTTAACAGATCGAACTGGTCCCACAGTGTCCCGTTATCGTTAATAGCCACCCCCTGCCAGATCGAGAGGAAATGGCTCTGCTCATTTCAGCTGAAAGAAATTACAGAGGAGAGCTGTGTCATCCTCGTCTGACTCTGAACCTAAACCACATGAGGCTCCATTGTTAGGGGGAACTTTTGGGTGTTATCACAAAATTACACGTTTTTCTGCTGTGGCTCAGAAAAACCTTTGGGAAAAGACATTATCAATACAGTGTGTAGAGATAAACCAAATTACCTTTATCATCACATCCTACAGCATTAATCTCCCCACATCATCTCTCTTACAAAAGACCACCACAATTCTCATCTTTGACCTCAATATATATACTGTGACCTCAGATACAACATAAATTAAGATGGATTAATACTTAATACTCAAACCTGCTGACAATAAATATAGCATAGGTTTATACAGTTTATTGACCAATGATGTCACTATCTATCTACTGCAGTGCAGACATGTTTGTTTCTGAGGCTCACCTTTCTAACCAATCAGAGACATTTCTGCTTGCTTATTAAGTTTTTGATCTATTTACTAATTACTCCATGCTGGATTGTAGCAGGTGGTAGAAGAGCATTGGGCAGCAGAGAGAAGAACTAGGAATCTCTTGCTAATGCTACAGTAGCTTAAGTTGCACATAGAAGCTTGCAGCTTTCAGCATGAGTGCAGATTGCATTGCCCCTAAGCATTTGCATGGTTGTTCACTTGCATGAGACACAGATGAAACAACTCATCCAAACATTGATTTATAGCACCTCTAGTGGGAAATAAAACTACAGTAGTAGTTTATTTGATATTTCAAACATGCTTCAATCCTATTTTATCATTTTATGCTGGAGATTCGGTTTAAGTTTGCAGGTTGGAATTTAAATTTACATGTAAACATATGGAATTTAAAGAATATAATAATGATAGCAAAGAAAATAGAATCAAACATGACCCTTAAATTTAATCTTTAATTCTAGAATATCTCATCAATAATACTCAGGACTTGAAACCACAACCCTCAGTAGCAACTACATGTCTGTATAAGCCCTGTTAGCTTTGCCCAGAGTAAATAATTGTTTAAAAATGCAAACAAATACAGACTTAATTACCTGCTGGTCACTTTTTCCACCACATGAACTTTTAGACTGATACATGCCAGATCTATGCTACAACTTGTTGTTTATCTGAGCTTTTTGTTTTGCAGGAGTGCAGCGAGGTCAGACTTCCAGTCACAGCACAAACCTCCACAAAAAGAGCAAAACAAAGCTGAACGAGAAGCAGTTTTTCTGGCCTTTAAAAGCTCTTGGGATCACTCACAACAACACTAAGTGATTACTGTTGTGCACTGTTTGTTCTGTGATCCATCAGTCAGTGTGTTTCTGCAGTCTGGAGCACATTCCATGAATCCTGCTGGGTTTTTGTTCCTCATAACCTACTAACAACAACTCGGTTTGAATCCTGCAGAGCTGAGCAAGACAGACTCACTAAAACACAACTTCACTCAGAAAAACTGCACTAAAGTAAATGGTTGTTGTGGATGTGTTTAAACATGAAACACATTTTCTTTCTCTTATGACTGAAAAGCCTGTAAACATCAGATGACAGTAAGATTTGACCTGTAGTTTGCCTGACTAGCAGTGTTATGGTGTATAAAATCTCATAGTGTCAATACTGTTCTTCGAATGTCGATAACCTGTTAGTACTGTCACCTCGTAATAGACTTAGAGCAGTACTTAGTCCTGGCATCACTTCGGATCAAAACCAAACTTGCAGGTGTTCACTGACCTCGGTTCCAGGCGAGTGGAGTTAAATGAAACTCCGACTGTTATGTGGGAGATGCATCCATCCACATCTACAACTACAACAAAGCATTGATTAACCTTTTGATGGTCTGTGGGACAAGTGAGCCGTCAGTCACCAGGTCACAAACCGTCCTCTGCCCCTAAACATGCAGGTTAGGGGAGTGTCGGCTTCCAGGGTCGTAAAATGCAGCTAATTCTAAGTGGTGACTACACCGAGGGCTGCCTCTGTCATTTCACAAAGAGAGATAGAGGGGAAAAGTGTTAGAAGCACTAAACCCTCCCCTCTGCTTGTGTGTCAGATTGACAGTTTGACCTGTCTGACCCCCGGATGAGTAAAAAACCTTAAATGTACGTCAGAGTTCAAGGTTAAAGACAAACAGGAACATTAACTCGACCTCGAAGACCTAAGTTCAACTCGCTGAGGTGTCCTTGGACAAGACACCGAAACCTCTGACTCTTGGCGCCTCAAAGGGGCAGCTTGATCAAAATGCACATTTCCCCACTGTGGGACTATAAAGGTTCCATTCTTCTTCTAAACCTTGCGTCACGATCACCACAGGTGGCAGATGACATATAACTGCAACACGCTGCTGTTGTCCGTAATAACTTGCTTGTTTCTTTGCAGACAGACAGTCTGAGCAGAGTTAAACGTGGACTTGAACGGTTTCCTTGTTTAAACCTGCAGTAAAAATGTCCTTATTGTCTTCAGGTTCCTTGCAGGGCCTAGTTAAAGCACAGTGACCTGGTTCAGGGTGATGGAGGGCTTACTGTTAACGCTCTTCTTATGCTCCGTGCACAGACATGTTTCTCTGTGTTCTCCGAATACCACGGTCACATCCCCAGCGCTGCTGTTCACGCATCTCATCATCGCGGTAACCAGAAGCTCGATGTGTCCACACTTGTATTGAACAGCCCCGCTTCACCACCAGCACCGCCACCATCACAAACTGTGCATGTGCCTTCAGGCTGTCGGGGAGTTTCGTGTCTCATCGCTGACTTTTCGCTCCCTCAGCAGAAAGTGACAGACTAATTGCCCTGAGGGATTTTTTTTCCCCTTTTCCCAAACATCATCACGCGTCTCCTCAAAGGATTTCCATTGTTTGGTTTGAAATTACATGTAAACACATGAGCATACCCACAAGACATCTGCCTCAGTGGCTGAATCACAGCCGTGCCATCATTTGTCTTGAGTGAAAACAAACTCTTCAGCTTTAGATTTAAAATAATTGCAGAAAGCTGTTGTAAGTCAGGACAATAGAACAAATCTAGTGAGAAGTCACAGCTCGCTAAAGAACTAAATGTGGATAATTCCGCCATCAAAAATAGTCTCTGACATACAGTTTGCACTATTTCCTTCTGGATCTCCTGGAAGAATATTTTGTTGTAAGTTGAACTCAGGTCTTCGAGGTCGAGTTAATGTTCCTGTTTGTCTTAAACCTTGAACTCTGACGTACAATTAAGGTTTTTTACTCATCCGGGGGTCAGACAGGTCAAACTGTCAATCTGACACACAAGCAGAGGGGAG
>OMLM01008199.1:7903-18231 GCA_900302695.1 Helostoma temminkii
ATCAAGCCTTTCAAATTTAGCCCTTTCTAAAATACATAAATATTTTAGAAAAATAAATATTATAAGTAATATAATAAATATTGACAGGATGACTTTCTAGTGCATTTGCATGTTGTAAGCAGTTAATGTTAATGGCCGTATCCATTATAACCACCTCTTAACATCATCCTATAGATCAGCGTAACAAACCATTTTCAAATAAATTTGATAAGCGCATTTCTGATTGCAATTTTCACAAAATATGTTAGCATTAGCATTAGCTCTCATCACCACATGTTTGGTGCAGCCAGAGACAGTAGAGAGTGTAGGTCACCTGTGTTTCAAAAATCATAGCCCAAAATGCCTTACAGTAAGTATGAGAAGTTATGATTATTATTTATTGGTAATCTACTAAACAAACAACTAATAAAAACACAGCAAATTCATTTAATTTAAAAAATAAGTTGTTAGCGTAATTGAATAATCAATAAAATTATTGATACATTTAACGACAAACAAAAAATCATATATAATCATAAGAACGTGGTATAGTATTCATCAGTCTATAATGAGTGATTTACAAGTTGAGACAATCTGGTGGATGCAACTTCCAAAACACAAAAATTTGAGAAATTTCTTACAAAAATACAGAAAGGTTTTTGCATAAATGTTAGTTGAAAGTGTGTACATAAAGTTTATTAATGCAGAAATAATGTACTAAGATAAATGTTTGGTATAATTACTGCTCACAAATGTTTTCTGTGTTTTCTGTGATTCCTGCAGAGTTAATACACTGATGAACACATCCGATACAACAACAGCAGCAACAACAACAACAATAATGATAACATCTTTTGGCAAACATAGACCATGCCACATGAATACACAGTATTCTTATGTTTCATATGGCATTTGTCCTTGTATTACTTAATGATATGTTTTGCCACTGCAGATGTATTGAAAATATTTTCTATGAGTCAATTCACCAACTGAGAATGCAATCTGATTTATCACAAACTTACACAGACACCTAGATTCAGTATGCAAGCTTAGACAGCAGGCATCCAGGTCACCTCAACCCAAACAACTTCCTCCCTGTGTGCCAAACTGCAGCCATCCATCTCATCACATATGCATTATCCTAATATCTCTAATCTAATGTAATGCATCCAGGGAGTCTTTTGGAAAGCTGCCTCTCAACAGGAGGGGAAATGGGTCACATAACCCGACCCCAACATCTTTCCTGTTGATTTCCGCCATCATTCCAGAAAGTAAAGTTTACACACTGGTGTGACAGCAAAACCTATCCTTGTTGGAAGGCCTCTATCTGTAGCTGTATAAGCCTGAGGAGTTGGCAGAATACCACAAATGTTTGCCGTAGAACAATGCTGCTGAGGCACAGATGAAGAGCTGCTGCCAGATAAGTTGTCCTAAGGGAGAGATAGACCAGCATATATCCTCTCTCTCAAAATGCCTGTTTCCAGTTTGGAGTGGGGTATCGAGGCATCTTTCAAAATGTGTTTCTGTGTGTGTTGCTGGGATATGGAATGTGGGTTGGTGGGGAGGGGGGGCGTAGACGTGTGGAAAGAAGTGCTGAGCTCAGCTTGGCTTGAGGCCAGGGGAAGACGTTGTGCCCTGAGCCAGAGAATTTTCTTCTCAGACAATGATACTTAATGAATCCCTTTTCCTGGATTGTGTCAACAATGCCTGGATTAGCCCTATCGCTTTAATTCTGTCTTTGCTGGGAGAAAATAGGGTGTTGGCTGAGACACATCAATGGAGATATAAAGACACTATCAGATGTAGTTTAGTCCTTAATTTCTACAGATCCTCGACATCAATGGATATCATTAGTAACCAGCTATAAAATGAAAGACAGAAGCCCACTGGCTATCTTAGTAAGCTCTTAATACATGGAAAGAACATGGATGAATGTCTGATACAAAAGACCTTTTTTATATCTGTTCCATCCAGTATAAATAGTAACATGCAATGACATAATGACATTAATAAAATGACATGAATGGGACGAATCACATGAGAAAGGGCTCCAAAGTGCAGGGATTAAGGATAAAGCCCGAGCTGACATAAGGTGATTTTCACGCTCCGCTATTGTTTATTGTCTGCACCGTCGTGATGCTCTCTGCATCTTGTCTTTCTGAGATACTTGTACTTTTATTTTCGTTCATCATCTTTCACACACTCTCTCGCTCTTGTCTTTTCCTGCCACACTGGAGACAGGCAATGTTGTGTTGATGTGAATTTGTATGCCAGACACAGAGAGTTAAAACCACATAATCTCCTTTCACATTTAACACACACACACAGTCTATCCACTCAGTAATCACACTGCCGTGGGAGGCCAATGTCCGACTTCCCTGGTTCTCGTGCATGTGTGGGTGTGAAGCAGAAGGAGAGATTGGGGGCCAGGCAGGAGTGCAATATCGTAGACAGGACACGGGTGGCTGGCTGGGGGAAAGGTGCCCAGGTTCAACTGTGTTTGTATGCAATCAATTATACACACCCTGAAATACACACTCAAATACACACAATCAGTGTATATTTGAGTGTGTGCATAAGGTCAAAGGGATAGAGCGGTTCATGTTAAATGACTGCCTCAGTTCTTGTGCACTGCTAGGGTACATGAGCAGAGCATGACACTGTAAGTGCATGTGTATACAAGCACAGGAGAAATACTGAGGAGGTAGAGAGTCATTGTTCTCCTGCCTACCAGCTAAAATTGGAGCACATCCTCTGTGTTCAAAAATCCAAATTCAGGTCAAGTTCAATCCATTCTAGCATTCAAATCCATGTCAATCTCTCTCACAGGCTGCTAGGCTGACTGATCTGTACTTTCAGCACCATGGAGAGCACCACCATGTACTGTAGGGTGAAGAACACACGGTTCACAACTGTTCCCATATCGAGCAAAGATGAAGGAAACCATCAGCAAATGATACCAGTGACAGTGACCTGCTTGTCAGCAATGACAAAGCCTATTTTTAGAAGCTGAATATTTTCATTAAAAACAACATATTCTTGCTGTAAAAGCCCTTGCAGAAGAAACTTTATTACTGTCTGAGAATGTGTTATAATCATTCAGTGCGATTGCAAATGTTTTCTTTAGGCCTCCTCTGTCTAATGTACCTCTTCAGACTCAACCTAAATTAGCTTTAGCTTTTTATTATGCAACCCTGATGGGTGGATAGCCTTTATGGAATAGCATTTGACCAACAAAAAAACAGCGGTTGTGGCTACATATGTCAACAAAATGACAAAATAATTATACTAGAACGGCCAGGTTTTTTATTCATGCTACGAGCATTTGGAGGTGAACCAACTGAATGCTGAATGCCTTTTTGTCCTCTCATTTATTTTAAACAGGGTGGCAAAACACCCTGTTACTCTTACTATAATGCACTCAGCACGACCCACTCACTATGACCTACTACTAGAATAATACTAGTACAATTATTAGCTTTCAACCTAAAAACTGAGTATAAATGTAAGTATAAATGAGTATAAATGAAAGTATAAATGTGTAAAAGTAGAATTCATGACAGAGCTGTTATATTAGATTGCATTGGATTATACATGTGTAACTAATAAAGTGGTGGGTAAGTGTATTTTATGTATATGTTTTTCATGAAATCCTAATCTTAATGATTAGACTGACTGGGTGCATCATTCCAACTGCAGAAGTACACCTTAAGGCAGGGCTACTCAAGTCAAAGAGTTCCACTTTCAAAATTTCCATTAAGGCCCCAAACCTACCTGACAAACCCGGATTAAGAAAGTCAGATTTAAAGTGTAAAAACTGTCAAACTGTGTGCACAAAGCATATTTTTGTGCTTATGATCGAAGTGAAGTGACACATTTACTGTGTAACTAAGTCTGTAGTGATCGTTGTAAATACTCATCCTCTGCTCAGGCTTGTTGTACAGTTCAGTTACAATTATTGTGCTGTTAACTTGTTGTCATCATTTCTGCTGGTTCAATTCTGTGGTTACACTTCCATACTCTTTCTTTCTCTTACTTTCTGCATAACATACAGGCCTTCAGTTGTATTTCTGTGCCATTTGTTGGTGCAACGGCAAGTAACTTAGCTCCATAAACCACCTAGAGAAACTTACAAAAAGTATAGAACAGTGTGGTTCTCATTTCAAACGAATGCTGGAGCAAAACCTGCTGCAGTCATATGCCAGGTGGAGTCAGACACTGGACCTAAGATGGAAGAGGCAGCGTTCTTTTGCACCGAGAGGGAGAGGTAAGGAGCGAAGGTTTATGGTCTTATGTGAGCGACGGTATAGTTTTACAAGAGCGAAGGTTTATGGTTTTCTGTTTGTTGTGGTTATCAGAAAGCCATCTGAAATTAGTTAAAGGGCCTTTAAATAACTATATGGTAAATTATTCAGAAATTTGCAAGAAAAATAGCAAAATGGATAGTTAGTAATTTCAGATTTCATTCTTGACTCTGAGATATGGAAACACAAAAAAAATTAAAAATTCAAAAACCAAACAAACTTGGCGTCATCAAAAATGGACTCAATTCAAAACAGTTCAAATGCAACAACTTAAACCTCTAGGGGAAAGCAGCTAAAAAGCAGCAGCTTATGATGCTAATTGTTTTGTCCTATGGCATGAATTCAGGTCACTGAATTCACATACACACATTAATGCATGTAAAGACACTCATGTACAATGACAAAGAATCAAGACCGGGTCTACAGTGCATGGATTACGGCCTCCAGCAATAATGACCAACATGATGGTGTCTCATCACCGAAGGATTTAGACTTTGACGTCCAAACATCAGAAGGTAATGAGGAAACAATTCTGAAAATTAACTTCCGCCTAAAAGCTATGAACATTGTTTCATGTTGGCATAAGGAGCTCCAAGGCTGCTCATGGTCGCTGATTATGTGTTACATGACACAGACATGACAGAGCTGTACCTTGTTGTTGGACAATAGTAGAGTTCTTATGGTCGTGTCTGTCCATGACATTTGATTTCCAGATATGCAACAGCATTATTGTCATTTAAAATGTAGCAAGCCTCATTGGGCTAGATAAGCATATTCAACCCAGATCTTCAATGATATAAATGACATGTATATTAGTTCACCACTCACTGGGGGAAAAAATCATTTAAATATCACCATAAACTGTAAACATTTCACATTAAGCAACAAAAACATGACACACCGTAACCTAGTTTTTGCTCTTTATTTGGACAACATCTAAGTCCTTTCATAGCTCCAGGCTCTCTCTCCACCCTTTCCCCAGCAGAGAAACAAGGGGCAAAAGAGCAGCACTCATCCATTCATGAACTGTATTTTGATTCAGTTCTTCAAGCTTGAATGCATTGATTACAATGAAGAAGGTCAAAGTGATTTGGGGTGAAACACACATAAACACTCCTCCTGTGGGTGAACCCTTCTGAATCTTTTTTAATATTTGTTGATTTTTTTTTTCTTTTAAACCTTCACTTTTCTCTTGGCCAGTTCATCCTTTCTATTGACTCTAGCCTTTTTTCTTTTTTTTTTTGGTCCACTCAAATACATTTACACTTTTTCCCTCTTTTTGCAGTGGATATGAAAATGTTGTATGAATATGTATGCTGGAGAAGCAAGGATATTGCCTATGGTGAACCGCTATGCATAATGCAGCTTTTTCCCTCTCATCTACATTCATTCAGAAACACACACGCACACTGAGATTCATACAGTCACGTGCATAGAAAAACAGGGCTATAAATCCCTCTTCTTCTCCCTCCCACTCTCACTCTCCTTCAAACACACACAAAGTCACATAAATACATTTCAGATTGTGCATATGTGTTCATAATAGCAAGTAAATTAGATGTGTTGAGCCATTTAGCACAACAGATAACAGCACAGGAAACACATTCAGGCCAAATAATAGCTGAAGCATTGAAGTCAAAGGCAAGCACAGATTTTGTGGTGATGCTACAGAAATATAGATCATGCTGGATCAAGGGCCTTGATGATTTACTCAACAGACTGAGATATGCATTAGGAATGCATGCGCTATTTCACTGGGAGAAACAGAAAAACTGCATGTTGTGAATATGCGAATATAATGTGCACGCACATTTGGAGGACGGGTAGTAAACAACCCATATACACACTTTATGCAGCGTCAGTAAAATATTAGGCAGCCATTTCAGCATTTGAAATTTCTCCCACATCAAAAGCATAATTTCTGTTGGAGTGTCAGATTTGTAGAGATTTTTTTTTTTCCTATTGTCCCTGAGAGACAAGCCCATAAATTGTTAGATAGTAAGCAGAACAGGAGAAAACAGAAGGAGTAGAGGGAAAGAGATTGTGGAATGCTAAAATATGTTTGTTTTTGTGTCCTTCGAGAATTAGACACCAATCTTTCTCCTTCTGAAAAGTACAGAGCTTCGGTCTACTGGACACCACTTTGTGTGTAAAACCTGTTGAATGAGTGGTTAAAATACACCTCTGTGCCACAGCTCAGTGCAGTAAAGATGTTGCTGTTAAGGACTATATGGCTTCCAGCTGGAAAATGATAAACATTTAGACAGAAAATCTTGGAGTTGGTTTTAAAAGAGGTGCATGATAACTGAACGGGTTTGATTTAAGGTGATTTCTCTTACCAAGCTCTCACACGCACGTTTATTAACTTATCAAATCTAATTTTACTTGATACAAGCGAATAATCCAGCACATACAAGTGCTGAGATCTGCTTTAATGCTCCTTCCAGGCAACACCACGACTGAAGTTTTCATCTCACACCAACTGGCCAACGTGTTGGTGTCTTGCAAGACAAACAAAATGTTCAGACTGGATATGAGACCGAATGACTTGTTCAGATGGACGTGTTTGTGCTGCACCGTTCAACTGCCAAACTCAGAGCGACAACACTTGACAATGAAAACAGGCTTTGCTCGCTGGAGCACAGCGAGGGAGGGGAATGAACCTGAGAGAGACATGTAGCTATTGCACTGCGGGGCCGTCTCTCTCCAAGACAACTGACGGGTTGCGCAGGCACTGTGGGACTCAGAGCCGGAAAAGTATCACACGGCGACCGTTTAGTGTTTTGAGTATGTATAATGCGTTAATGGAGACGGGCGTTATAGATATGCTGTAGGTAAGCAAATCTTTCTGTCAGCTGATTGGATGAAGTGTTTGAAAACTTCAGACGAATAGTGGAAATACAGCAACGAGCCAGGTCTCAGCTTTTTCAGTTCTTTACGCGAGTGTGGAGGAACTTGAACAGATGAAAATCTCCTCCTCAGCGAATCCCTTTTCCATAAAACGGACTTAAACTACGCAGAACATCAAATAAGAACGAATTCACCAGACAGTTGTTTAAAATAGTTACTGAAAGAGATAAACGCAGCTCAGGAGTTGTTGTCATCCTTCCAACAGCAACTAAATCCTCAGTTGTCCAATTCAGCCGCAACAACTCTGAGTGCATCGTGCGGGTGTAGCCTGGTAGCCACCAGAGTCTGACTCATACCGCAATTACTGGGCTCCCCTTCAAGCGCTTCTCCTCTAGTCGGTATCTGTTTTGATTCCAAATTTACACACAGTCCGCGCTCTGCAACATCCGCAGACGAGCAGCTCAGGCCTCATGACACACAGCAGTCCCTTAAAATGGGTGAGAAAACACTCTGACCCACACCACAGGTGAACTGAGGTGCGGACTAGACACCCAAACTATTGCAAACGCGCTGGCATTAAATGGTATCACTGACAACATCTGAGGAGAAACAGGACAAACACACTGCAGGTCCAAATACACAGAAGGCGCTTGGTCCACTCACTATACAAATTAAAATAAAATACATGCATACTGAAGCAAAGGTGTAACTGAGTCAGTCTTCAGTTTAATGTCGAGTATGTGTTGCAGGAGGCCTGACGACCGAAACTGGATAAAACCGGAATCACATTAATTGATGAAATAATTATAGCAAGAGCTCTCTGCCCATCTCGATCACTCCACATTTTTCCTTGAAAACTGCGCAGTCTGTAATTGAAACTCCTCAAATCCAGCACAACAGCGAGTGTCCATTTTCTAAAAGACTTTAAAATGTATTAAACGTAATAATTATTTAAGCCTCCTCCTATTTCTCAGGCCCTGCTCTGGCCCACCAGGCCTAAAAGCAGATTCCCACATAGCCCTTGGCTGAGTTTGTCTCAATTTTATTTCCATAAAATGACAAGCAACCTACCAAATCATGACAAAGAAGAATGAGTGTATTCTCCCCTCCTCTCGTTCTATCCATCCATCTATCACCCCTCTTCTCTCCCCCTCCTCCCCGCACTTCATGGGTGCAGGTGTGCTGATATGCAGCCAAACCAATGCAATAAACGGACAGTAACGACAGAATGGATGTCGAATTAATGACTGAATAAGACAACGTAAAAACTCATTTCTTTTAAATACATGTAGTGGCGTATTCTGGCTTTTCATTCTGGTGTTAAAACAAAAACAGCATGAGAACTGTGTGCCATTCTGGGAGGCGCGGCCGAGCCAGGAAAATACGCAGTACTAATGCATATGCATGTATGATAATAGATCTACCTTTCCCCCTTCTAATGAAGTTTATTAAAAACTGCACATATGTAAAATACACAGCAGCTACAAGAGAGTAAATCACATCTAATTCGTGCAAAATGAGCGGAACATGGCGTTGAAAAACAACGGAAAATGGAAGTTTGTTTTCCACTGCGTTATCTACATCTCTCCCATCTCAAGCACTCTTTCCGCTCCAGTGGCTGTTAGCAGCCCCCAACCTTCCTCCCCTCGCCACACACACACATACAAATACACACACAAAGAGACACGTACACATAAACACACAGTACATCTCATTCAGTCACGGGACAGGGCGATGTACAGTGTGTATGATCGAAATAGACCCTGTAATCCAATTACAGCACAGAAGTCCTTTCTGCAGTTGCAGCCTGGCACAGGGCACTGCCAAGGCCAGTGATGCAGACCAGAGCCATGAAACAAGCGCACTTCCCATAGTTAGAACCAAATATCTAATATGATTCTAAATGTGTTATAAAATAAAGGTTATAATAAGGAAAATTCAAGTGCAGTGCGGTGCGTGAAGAAAAAGGATACAATTTAAGTGAAACGTTTAAATCATGATTCTTTGATTATCTGGTTGGAAAAGGAACGAAAGACGCACACAGGTGAAGAACAAAACATTTTATACTTAAAGCCGAACCGAAGCACTCTCTGCCATCTGCAGTATTTAGAGCGAAGCCAATCAGTAGAATTTGGTGCCACAGAAAATGGTGGATGAATAATTAGACCAGGGAAGATAACAACTGAGTCTGGATACACTGACACGCCTACATTTTATCATAGATAATAAATCCTAATATATAGTTTCTATAGCCTTTTAAATATCCAACAGGGACACATCATCTACAAATTAAAGGCCAGCGCTCAATACCTCCAGCATCAGTTCAGACATGTCTCATACATTATAACGCATTGACCCTTGTTGCCTCACAGCCACGCACACACGAACGCACAAACTGGAATATGTGCACTATTTTTAGTTTTCCTTCCTAAAAAACTGATTCACAAGGATGTTTGAACCCCTAGGGACCCACACCTCGCAACCTCGCCGTGCACGCGCACACGCAAGCACGCACATACTAACACCTCATTTGCTTTGGCAAAGAACAGAAAAAGTCAGAAAATGCACTAAAGTCCTCTGTCCCCTTGGACTTTTTGCGAGTAAACACGCTACAGATGTGGCAGCACTCGAGGTCGCAAGTGTGCGCGCCTTCAGATCCTTATCAGCCTCTCCTCCTATTCAACAGCCTCCATATTCACGACACCTCCACATATTCATCATGCAAAATGCAAATGCCGTTGTCTTTCTCATCTTTAGGATCAGCGTGCACTTTAAAAAGCTTCCTGGCTTTCTGTACGGTCAGCTAAATTAAGCGCATATTGACTTTTTGTTCACGATCAGCCTTTTTTTTTATCATTATAATCATGTTATCAGCTAATCATCATGAGACACAGAGCACGCAAGAAAAATACGAGCACTCGTTCAGTAGAAAAAAAAACCCCTGAAGGCTGAGCAGGAAAGCATCCCTTCAAAACATTAAGAAAAAGTTACAAGTTGTCCTCCAATGACGGTTTAGAGTTTGATTTGACATCCCTGCCCTTCATTTGTGAACGTGAGCAATTATAGTCTATAAAATATGTCAGCATGATAACCTAATATATACGCAGAGCCAACTTCAACATTGCACTGGAGAGGAGACGGCATGCAGATAAGCAAACACTTGAACAAATAAAATTCCAACCTACCTTCTTGCAA
>OMLM01008199.1:18319-30073 GCA_900302695.1 Helostoma temminkii
GAGTGCACGGCGCAGCGGTCGGCCAGGCGAGGCTCCGTGCTGGACTGGTTCTGCTGATGCTCCCCGGCGGTCTCTCCAGCCCTGGTCCCACACTCTCCAGCGCCAAGAAACGAGCCACGGAGAAAGTACCGCCTCTGCTCCCTGTTCTCTCCTCCCCTTACCAGGACAGGCTGCTGTCGCCCCACCCCCGGTATCCTAATGATGCGCCGTGATGGAGAGGTGATGGGGTACCAAACGCAAACATCTGGGACTCTGTATTACGCACACTGTATGTATATGCCTTTAACCGGGAGATAGTTCCGAGCACAAACGTCGGTTTCCAGTCAAGTGATTCAAATGTTGTTTTTTTATTCTACCAAGTTTAAAAAACAGACGTTGGTGGAAAGTGCCCGCGCGCATTTCCCATGCAAATCAACTTAAGCATTTCCATAGATCAGTTTTCACCGTCCTGGCTGCGATGCGCACAGAAAGTAAAATTAAAGGTGTCCAAGCCAACAGAACGTGGCACTGTAAAGTTAGACAAGACCACGGGCATTTCCCAGCGTGTATTCCAAGTGAGGACGGAGCAGGTGGAAGGAGCGCGGAGCTGCAGTCTCCGTTTCACTGAAGGAGAAAGTGGGAATGTGCACTGCGCTGTGCGCTGCGCACCTGCGCGTCACTACAAACACTCCTGGCGCTCAAATGCCCTCTGAGAGAACAGTCCCTATAATACAACACACAAATAAGGAATTATCAACAGTCAGCTTCATTTAAAGTGTTTGTATCGAACTAATTCCGTCATCGATACGGTCAATAATTTCGATTCGTGAAACTTACTTGTCCCTTGACTCTCTCTCTCTCAGTCACACACACACACACACACACACACACACACACACAGTGACATAAAGTGTGTGTTCACAGACACAATATATGACATTTTTAGAATGGGTTGAAAGCTGCCGTCCAGCTCATCGCTTGAATGATGAACACACAATAAAATAAATGCCATAGCATGGCTGATTGTTATTCATCCATTACAGATCAACCATAGAGACTCTACTCATTGTCCACTCAGTCACACTACTCATGTGATATCAAACACCTTCTACTTGACATGAACTTCCCTTCTAACCCCCACCTCCTCTTTGTGTCTCTCTCTGTGGTATAATATGGTGTTTGGAGTGTCATATAAAGTAATGTAGTCCTGGTTGTGGAATCAAGCTGAGGCAAGCTGTGGCCTCTCTCACTCCTACTGAAGAGCCGCTGTAGTGTGGCAGGCAAGGCAGTACACTCTGCCTCCACTCTCAATTATATAACAGGTGGAAACACACGCCCACACACCCTCTCTGTCTCTCTCACTTTCTCAAACAGACCCAAAAATGTGCGCACACAAACACTACACGATAACAGGGACATATATAGAGTGTGCGCAAGAACGCTTCTATAATTTACATCCAGATGGGTAATTTTGAATTACTTTAATAGATTACCAGTGTTTCAACTTAACTTCCCCAGACACAAACCATAGTCCAGGTTTAATTGTACACTCTGTGGTGCATGCTTAGTGAGACTGGCACTCCTGCTCAGAAATCTGTCAGCCCTCAGGGAGTATAATCTGTCTGTGCATCATGTACTCTGCACCTCAATACTCTTCCTCCTCAACCAAAGATAAAGTGGTCACATAACATCACCCAAGACTGTGACACTCAAACTAGGCTCTTCATACACAGAAGTTCCACCCAGCAGCCTTGTGTGGTCCTATACACTATATGGACCAAAGCATTAAGCCATACCTGCACGGATAATGGCATTGCACTGTTTTCAGGGTTTGGGCTAGGCCTCTAAGCTGCAGTAAAGGGCAATCCTAACCCCCCTAATGATATTTTGGACAATGCAATGCTTTCAACTTTGTGGCAACAGTTTGGGGAATGCCTTTTTCTATTCCCACATGTATGTGTCCCAGAGCACAAAGCAAGGACTATAATGACATGCTTTCATGAGTTTGGTGTAATAGAACTTGACTGACCCACATAGTCCTGACCTCAACCCCACTGAGCACCTTTGGGATAAACTGGAATGGAGACTGCGAGCCAGGCCTTCTCATCCAACATTGGTACAGAATGAATGGGCGCAACTGACCACTAAAACACTCCAAAATCTTGTGGAAATCCTTCCAAGAGAGGAAGCTGTTCTAGCTGCAAAGGTTTACCAGCTCCATATTAAAATATATGCAGTGTAATGTTAAGGCAGCCAAATTCATTTTGTCCATATAGTGTATAAGTTCGAATATTTGCCAGGAATTCAAAAGGCAGCGTGGCATGCGGGTTAAGGGGCTGACGTGAGTCCATCTGACAGCACCAAGCAGGTTGTACTGTATGTCGTCCAGTGATCATCATGGGGACTGGCAGGCTGAGCTGGGTTACCCAGGCCAGAGATAAGTCAAGCAGCTCCCAGACAGCTTCAGTGACTGTCACGGAGGACAGGACTCAGGACAGGCTGCCACCATAACGCTAAAAACCATAGCACCATGTGACTCATCTCCGTCAGTCTGCTCCATCATTGCCTGGAGATAGGGAAGGAGATAGGAAGTGAGGGGAGGAGAGTTTGTTGACATAGGAAGAAAATAGTGAGCATGGCAGGACAGAAACACACAGGTAAGGGGCAGACAGAGAGAGTGATGAGGCGGATAAGTTAATGTGGATGTTAATGTTAATGCTCAGACAATCAGAGCTCCCCTCAGGCCCTGACTACATGGTAGGATCATATTAACGCTAATGTATCCAGTATTAATGCAGAGCCCCCAGCCCACTGAAACCTCAGCAAGGTCACAATTAGGAGAGGGAGAGGGCACATGCTACCAAGCTATCTTTGCAAGGTCACAGAGATAGAAATGTAATGTGGAGAGAGCTGCAGGAATGGAGATGGTGACAGTAGACTGTGGAGAAAAAGGCAAATTACTCGATGATGGGTCAAACGGAAGAGTAACAGTTCTTTAAAAACCCATAATGGCAGTGACAATAGAGTTTAAAAACACAAAAACTGCAATTTGTGTTAAGCGTCAGTCCTCAGCATATTCAGAGCCTAGCAATGTACCGCAGAACCGCTTTCTTTTCAGTGCGGGCACCTAGCTTGCTCTGCTTGCCGCTGTGTATGAACGAGCCTCTGCATTAGGCTAATATGAATCACACACCACCATGCTGCAGTACATTAACATGAAGGCGCCGACCAATGGAGTGTGTTTGCCTTAAACCAAGCATGCGTGATTGTTGTGGCAGATGTGTGAGAGTGTATCAGCACATCAGTGATGTGTGTAAGCATGTGTCTACATGGCAGCAAAGCGCAGGACATATTTCTGGCTGCTCTCCTGCACTACCCGTGGGTCTGCGTGCACGTGTGTCAGTGTGTGTTTGCCTGGACGTGTGTTCTTGCATGAGAGTATGTGCGCGTGCACAGTAGACATCAAGGGGTGTTAATTTATTCAAATGAGCTGGGGAGGATAACGAGAGGATGGAGTGAGGGGCGGAGGAGGTGTGTGTAGGGGGGCACCTTCTTCGACTGGAGGTTCATCTATCCATTTCTCTCATTTTTCCCCCCACTTGTTTTTTCACATTTGCAAATGAGAGTATTTACATGGCTGAGAAGGAGGAGGCAATGAAAATGGGCAAGATGATGAAATTGGAAAAAGAAAAGGATAAAAACTAGAGATGGGGAATGATGCGATTCTGAGGCAGACAGAACGCCCACAGACAAAAACACACCGTGCCAGGGCGATACCACCACTTCCAAGATGGCTGCCGCTGGATCCGTCCTCTGTGGGACCAACCTAGAGACCCGCTGCTCTCGCTCTATAGTGGGTGACACACAAACACACTTTCTTCTTCAAATGTTTTTCTCAAGCATAACGAGGGAGATGAAATTCGAATAGCTCAGTAAAGTATTAACATTCATCATTTGAATTTGAATATATTAAAGATAAATATGGTTGTGTACAGAGATATTGATCAGAGATATCTAGTGACACCCAGTGGTCACAATTAAAGATGTAATAATTAATATCTTATCTGGTGCTTTATCTCCTGTGTGCACTGGTCTTGGAAAAGTTTTCACTGGGGCAAAAGGCATATCCAAATAATTGGAAACAACACAAGAGTGTCAATAAGACAGTTCAGTTTAAGACTATTCAAATAGCTGTGGAAAATCTTGATTTAAATGAAAGAACTAAAAGATACACGTTTCATTGTCACGTCTAACTAATGGTGTGACTAAACAATAATTAAATGTTTTACTTGTTGAGTTAGTAAATAGTCAGTGCCTCAGGACTGTTCTTGGTAAATCTGGAAAGAAGGTAACCTTCTTGGAGGATCCCAGGATCTCTTTATTTGGCTTGATTTGGAAAACATGCCTGGTTATATGTTTGTAATTAATTAAGACTTTTGATTTGAAATTAGTACCACTTAAGTAAAACATCAAATAAGCTGAGTTCTGCATTATGACCTTATATTGTGACAGACAATAGAAGGGTCTGGTGTAAAAAACATTGTAAACTCTGCCATCTGAATTTTTACTGGGGGTGAGATGGTAAATATTGCTAAATTAAGTCATTTACTTAAATTAACTCAAGTAGAAAGCACAAGGCCGGGTTTTATTCCAGGACTCTATCTACAGAAAATATGCCTACTTATTAGCTTGTTTTAAACAGACAAAGTAGAATAAGTAAAGATGAAAAAGCCACCAGGTTAACAGTAAAATTGACTTATGATACGTAAATGAATTCAAAATCAATTTACAACAATAAAGTCTAGCCATTCTTCTCATGTCTCCTGCACCATACATCCTTCCACATTTCAATAGAACAATCAAAAGAATAACTAATCGGTTCTTCTATAAAGGGTTATTTAACTCTCTTATCTAGTCCTTCAAAATAAATGTTGATGTTATACATGAAACTAGATTCCCAGGGCATTTAGAAGAGTAACATACACAGACAGAAAGTATCCAAATCCCTGAAATTGTTGCACACTTTGTGTTGTAGATTTAAATTTAAATTGATAGATCAGCATTTTTTTAACATTAATAGACAAACAAAATGAAAACTTTTGAAAATTATTATTATCAAAAGTATTTAGACTCACTGAGTAGCCTACTCTGTGGTAGATCCCTGTAGCAGATCACTCATTTCTCTGTTTCATCCCCTTAACCCTCTGTTTTCTCTCTCCCAAGCACACAAGCAGACTGGCTGTGTCTGCTGCTGCACCCCCATGATTATGTTCTGTACATCATTGTTGTTGAGAATGACCATCTCACTATAGATGTTCTGTAGAGTTTAAGTCTTGGATTTGGCTGGCCAGGGACAGTTCCTAAAGTCACTCTAGTGTTGTTCTGGCTGTAAGCCTCAGTTAACTGTGGTGCAGAAAGGTGAACTGTCACCTCAGTCTCAGGTCGTCTGCACTCTGAAGCATGTTTCTATAAACTATCTCTACGAGTTCTGTCTATGCAAGTTCAAGTCTTCATTCCTTTTAAAGCAGTTCTCCAGGCAGGCTTTCATATGCCTTTTACTAAAAGTCTGAGATATTCATCCTTCATCTGACAAGTTCTCCATTGCTGCAGAGGACTTTATCAGATCTAATAAACTGACCGCTGAGTTTTTGGTCCCCGCCATGAACAAGTCCATTCACAATTATTGAGGCCACTGATCTACACCGTGTCACAACATTACCATGGTCTTCAGAGAGTTCCTTGGCCTTCGTGGTGTGGTTGTTGTCCTGCCATGTAGGGTGAATTATTTGAACTTTTATAACTTTTACAAAGTGTGTGTTTTTCTAAACTATTTTCTTTCTCAATTGAATTTACAGTGGACTCAGTCAAGTTCTAGACACATCTCAGCGAAGAAATTAGATTTCCACAGCAAAGGATTCTGAATGCTTTTATGAAGCTTTTGATATTCAATAAAGTTGTTAAACTTTCTAAACACGATTTCAGTTTGTCATGATGGGCTATTGGATGCTGAGAAAATGGAAACTGTATCCATTTGAAACCAACCGTGGAAGTCTGAATACTTTCTCAAGTGGCTGCAAGTAAATAAAGGGTAATAAGAAATAAACAGTTTCTAGTCAAATCCTTCTGGTCCTTTAAATCATATTAAGCCAACAATAGAATGATACGTGAGTGATGGAAGGAAAGAAAGAAAGAAGAAAAGGAAACAGACAGAGCGAGAGAGAGTTGGCAGGTGTGACAGGATGTTGTAGAGTTTAGCTAAGGGCCCTCTCCCCACAAGTAAACTCTAGAGAGGTCAAACTGTAGGTTCCAAAGCAGCAACGTAAATGCAAAGTTATCTGAAGGGGCCTTTTCATATGCAAACACAACCACACTGGGCCTGTTAATCTGTAGAGTCTGTCCCATCCAGTAGAGAAACACCTTTAGTGTTGATCTGTTTCTGCAGTTAAATGAAGACCCATCATGTGCCTTCTCACGCACCCTGATATGAGTGTGTGTGTGTGTGTGTGTGTGTGTGTGTGTTGATCTCCAGACCTAGTGTGATGTTATCAGCTCTAGTGAACTGTGTGAAGAATGCATTCTCACGCTTACCTCAACTGAAGCCCGTATGGAAAGGAGCTGACCTGGCTGTTCGGTGTGTTAACTTTTACAGCTCCATCCTTCGTTTTCCCGCAAATTCCGGAGAATGAATTGAAAGAGGAGAGGCGGGAGTGAGAAAGAGAGAGAGAGAGAGAGAGAGAGCGCAGGGGGTCCTTGGGACTCACCCAGTTGACAGCTTCTGTCTCTCCCTGTAACGACTTATTTATTCAGGGATAATTAATCAGGCGCGGTTTTCTGGCGGTATGATTAATGCGCTTTGTCATAACGTGCTGCCGCAGTGAAAATACAGTAGCTCTAGATGCCCCAGCACAGCTTTGGTTGTCTCGTGTAACGGCAAAATGCGGCGTCCAGTTTAAAGTAAAGTGAAACAGACGATGCTTTTTCATGCTGGTACCAGTGAGGATGATGTGGTGGTGATACGTTTCAAGAATGTGACTGATTTTTAAACTCCTGTTGCTGGTGCACTCTTAGTCAAAGTGCCCCTATTTGTTGTTTAACTTTATCTCTCATGTAATCTGCAGATCTAACAGTTCCAATGCTGCTGTCTAATGTCATGATAACATCTTTGCCTACCCTTCAAACATTTTTGATGGTGAAAGCACTTTTCTACCTACCTGTCGGCTGTTTGGGGTCATTACAGTTCGGTCTCCTCAGTCAGCAGATTTCATTTCTTCTGGGCTTGTTCCTGGAAGCGGAGGCGACCTGTGGTCACGTTGGTGTTATGATGCCGCCTTGTGGTCGTTTTTCTTACTGCAAGTTCAAGGGAATCGTCTTCCAGTCCTCGTTTCGACATATGAAAACTTTCTGTTATGACGCCTAAATCTTTTCTCCATCTCCCACATCCAAAAATACAACATCATCGTCATGAGCAAGTGATTGTGACGGGTACTTGAATAGCATGTGTTTCCACCACGATATTTTATAACTTGTGAATTTAATGTTTTGTCTCATTGCTGTATCTTAAGTAGCATTTCCTTCTTTTTTATACAAATATTGTTTATTTTGTAACTACATTTGTACATTTATGTTTTTTATGTTTTGGCAAATCTAAAGTTAATATAATATATTTTAGTGCTTTTGTTTTAGTTTCCTTCCCGTATTTCATGTCATATACACTATCAGTCAGTTTGGACACATAGGAATTACTGTTTTTCATAAATACCTTCAGTTGTCCTAGCATCATTGTAAAAGGGTTTGTAATGATCACTTTTCCTTTTAAATTAATAAACTAGCACTAGTAAACATAACCTGCTATCAGAAGAAAAGACTAGTGTTTACTGATTATAGGTCTATGTATGTTTCTGTAAATATTCCTTTACAAAACAGCTGTTTCCAGCTACAATAGTCATTCACAATATTGACTACATGTACACTGTATTTCTGATCAATAAAATCTGTTTCTGTTTCAAATACATTTCTGTGTGTGTCCAAACTTTTGACTGGTGGTGTCTCTAAACCATTTGGTTCCTGCTTAGAGCTAAAACCTGCCTTGATTCTTAAATACTACAAAAGATGTGCACATGAAGAATCTTTACATCCAATCTTTATAGTATCTGATAACACATTACTTTAACACGTTATCTGTACTTGCAAAATACTCCATGTGATCCAGAGCGGCACTTATTTTAACAAACAGACTGGTTACATACACTTTATTCACACAACAGTTTTCAGCATCACAGAACATTCTCGCACTCCTGTGGGTCCCTGGCTGGTTCTGCACCGTTTATTCCTCTCCAGAATGTTTTGGCTGTAGACAATAAAACAGCAGTTGTTATTTTATCTAGTTTTCATTTAATTAAAGATGTAATCTGGAGGTATGCAGAAGTGGAAATTATGACTTTTTATTGTATTATATAATAATAACCAACAGGTGTCACTACAGTGCCATGTTTTATTGCTGTTGTTTGTCTCCAGCTTGCTTACCTTGGATTTTCCACACTTCATGAGTTTGTTGCCTTTAGAGAAAAATGAAATCATATCATTAGTCCTTCTCAAACTCTCGCTCCTTCATTAAGCGAAGCTGCTCTGATAACAACACGGTTTTAATGGAAACACAGCTGCAGCTGCTTGGGCCTCATGAACACAATTCATTGTTTCCCACATACACACACCCATCACACCTTGGGGATAACAGCAAGTATATATCTGTTTTGGTGTCTCAGTGTTTTTGTTCCTATTTTCACCTGAAGCCTCACATTTTTTTCCTTTCTACTGAACTGAAATACAAACCCAATTTCCTGGAAAGTAGGCACTCTTTAAATAAAAACTAAAATACCTTTTATCGATGTGACCAAAGTAAAAAGAAGGCTTTCATTGTTTTCACTGACCACTTCACACTATTGTATTTTGTAGATATAAGCACAATTATAGTTTTATGCCTACAACACGCTCCAAAAAATTATGTTACATCACTCTTCTATTTAAGAGTTTGGGAAATGAAGATACTAATTGTTGCAGTTTTGTAAGTGACGAATTTGCACATTTTTTAAGATACAAGACTTTAGTTGCTCAGCAGTTTCTGGTTGCTGTTGTCTGATTCACCTCTCTATGATGCACAATAGACTGTCAATAGGAGACAGGTCAAGCACATGCAATCTTAGTACATGCAGAATAAGGCCTGACACTGTCCTATTGAAATATGAACTGACTTCCCAGGAAAAAGCTTCACTTTGACAGCAGTATATGTCTGTCTAAAATCTCATCCTAGTATACAACTCTTTGTAAAAAACAAATGTTCTGTTGTACAGACTTTAATTCTTATTGCAGTTTAGAAAAAGCCACAACACACAAAAACACAAAGGACATGGCTGAAGACATACCTGCCAACAGAATGATGGACAGGAAGACAATGATGCCAGCAAAGACCAGACCTCCAACACGTAAAGTATGGTAGTCTACAAAGTTCACACAGGACACTGTCACCACATCATTCATCTACGTCTCTTACACACACACTTATCTCGCATATATGAGTGCTGAGAGAAATTCACATTATCCTGTGCATGTTTTCAAGGTGATCTTTTTATCTTTAATACACTTTCAAAGCTGTAGCTACTTACCATATACAAAGTCTGCATCTTCGTTAATTACTGCACCTGGTGATAGACAGAGGTAGAAATGTTTTACAGAAATTACTGCTTGTACAATAGTTATGATTTCTTATGAGAATCAGTCAAAAATTTTCAGTGGTCCTTTTCATTAGACTGACTGCATTATAGTAACACTAAAACATGACTGTTTTGAAGTTGTTGTTTTTTTCAAGTTTGGCACTGACTGAAAATTTATAACACAAATCAATCACTGAAGGTGTTTTTAACATAGGCTTTCTTAATAATATAAAACCCACTCGACTTTTCCTGGCAGTCTCCAGCTCACTGTGCCCTATTACCAAACAGCAGGTTGTACAGTACCACTGCCAACAGCAGTGTAGATTCGTGAATATGATTGGCTGTTGTATCATGTTGAAATATGAGGAGGTGAACAGCACTGCGGGACTGCATAACTCCCCCTTGATTTTTGTCATCAGGGGACATTGCATGACCTACAGTGAGTTAAGCTTCATTTTGTTTTACAGAGTTACCCAGCATATGTATTTGTCACTCTAAATACACAGTTAATAAGTCAACCTTGTGTTACCCTGGTGCATTATTAACACACTGCTGTTAGTGACTCTGACTCACAATCGCAGAATTAAAAATGGCTCTGACCTTGCAAATATTTTGTCACTCAAATGGCATCATGTTAAAGTGTCTGTTATTTGTGGTTACTTAGCAATTTTGACACACCATGACTTACCACTAGGAGAAGACATGTTGCCTCGTCTGTGTGTGTGTGCTTAGCTGACAAAACTGGAGGGACAAAGTAAAAACAGTCAACAAAAGACAGACAATAACAGCCTCTGCCGGCTGGTGATCCACCCATGTCTGCTAATTGAAATTATTTAAACTGCTAATCTTTGCAAGATCATGTTGTTTTTATATACAATAATGGCAACGCAACCAAGAGGTATAGCATCAGAAGACCAATGTTTGCAGACGAAATCATTTGTGGGGATTTGGGTTCAGTGGTTTCTGCATTTTAATAAAGTTACAGGCTTGTAGCAGCGTTTTGTATTGGCTGATTCAGTTTAGATGAGAGGCAGTTGAAAGGCTCGGAAACTCTATATGTCCTGACAAATTGCCTCACTGGGTTGTCTGCTGCATCCTTAATAGAGAAGTGATTGCCTTGATCTTCAGTGAGAACTTTAAGAGGCTAATGCTGATATTGATCCTTTTTCCCCCACCTCTTTTGTCTACATCTGTTACACACACACACACACACACACACACACACATATGTCTGTTACTTGATCTGCATCCCCTGACCTATAATTGTAGACTTACACTGATTAATAGAGTAAAAATTTCCCCTGCTGCCTCCATTTTGTTCCACTGTGATTTGTGGACTTTCACAAGTACTTTCATTGAATATGTGTCTGGGCTTGTTCAATGCACCAAGCATAAAGGCATACCAGGCAGTTACTCATTAATGTATTACAGCTTCAATATTCGTTAACCTTGAACCCTTCACAGTCTGATAGAGGTTGTGGAGGAGCAAGAAAGAGTAGTTGTGGTGAATCATGCCTAATAAAGCAGAATTGATACCCAGTTATTCTGGCAAATAATCACTCCAACTTCACATCATTGCTACTAAATTTGCTCAATTGGGGACATTAGAATAGTGTCTGTCCTCTAAACCCATATTAGAAGTTTAGATTAAATGTGTCACGCATGCTTTTATGTCTTGCCTCATAATATATTTCAGCAACCTTTGCAGAACAGTTAAAATAAAATAATATTTTATAATTCTAAAATAATTCTATTTTAAAATGAAATACACATTCTAGACAAGCGAGTTCTCAAAAATGTGGCTTGACATTGTAGTTGGTGAATGTTCTATAATCCTTCCACTCTTCTACATTTACTAAAATGTGTTGTTACTCACCTGAAGCTGCTGAAGGCAGATATTACCTCTATCTACGCGTATGTACGTGTGTGTGGCCCCCGTCTGCATCAGTGGCAGGTGCAGCTCAAGCTCCCACCCCACAGATCCACCCTCCAAAGTACACACACAAACACACACACACACACACACACACACACACACACACACAGACCATAAACATGTGTTTGAAAC